>JALDNG010000167.1:1842500-2062500 GCA_024349245.1 Neodontobutis hainanensis | reverse complement strand
ATGCCAAATGAGAGTGTAAAAATTCCTGGTGGTCCGTTGGGTTTTCAAAGAGTCTGTGGGGTAAACAACCCAGCTCAGTAGTAACGGGATTTCGTCGACAGCAGGCGCCCTTCTGGATTGGGTTCTCAATGTAGGCGCATGCGCAGGAGGTCAACATCTGGGGCCCTTAAGGAGAGTGGGACACTGTCGCTGCACTCACACAGGGCGACAGGGGAAATCATTTGACGTCTTCATTAATTATGGTGCTTAACACGTCACCCTTAATTTGCATTGAAATTAAAAAAGCATTGGTATCCATTTGGTTGCCTTTAAACTTAATGTAAAAATCTTTACAATGATCCTCCTGACAATATTTAGGTTATATAAGTTTTTTAGTATAAGTATAAACAACATAAGTATAAATAAGTAAGTATAAACATTTTCATCAAACCATTATGTTGTTACATGTTATGTTATGTATGTTTTTTTTTCTTCTAAGAAGCAGTTGGGAAAAGACTAGAAATTGAAACAAAACATATAAAGTTTATTTTGTAGCATTCACAGTTTTAGCAGTAAAATGTGTACTTAAAGACATCTAACAGTCAAGCCATTGGACTGACTCATTAGTCTGTCAGTCTGTTAAGATTTGGAATTTTGTGCTTTGTACAATAGTTCTCTAAGATGAGTAGAATGTAAATGACCATGTTTGTTTGTTTATTGTCAGTCCTTAGCTATTGACTGTCTCATAAGGTTTCTGTCCTTCTTTACATTTGTATATGACTACTATAATTGGATGGCGGCTTTTACAATGTGAAAAAACACATTGACCAACATATGTCAAAAGGTCATGTTGTTGCAAATAGTGTGAGTAGCCCTTTAACAAAAGACACAATCTCATTCCCTCCCAGTTTAGACTCTCCATAAACTCGATCCACAAAGGAAATTGGTACCTGTTTGAAGAAGGAAACCATCAAAATTATCATCACACAAGAAAGAAATTACTAATGAATCAGCATGATAAAATAGGACAGCTTTACTTCTCCAATTGTGTAGTTGAGCTGTCTTGCTCGGACAATCATCTCCATCTGAAAGACATAGCCTTTGGATACACAGCGCTCAACCAAATTCTCCAAGACGTTCTTCTTGTACAGCCTAATGTCAGTAAGATGTAAAATATGGTAAAAAGGCACCCCTCAGTTCACATATAAAACACACAAAACGCAGATTGTTCTTATTTAAATGCTAACACCAATTACCTGAAGCTGCCTGTGAGGTCAGAAGCACCGGGTCTCAATAACACTTGTGTCAAAAAGTTGGCTCCCCGACTGTAAACAAAACAAACAGGATGAAATTAAGACAACTAAACCAATGTGTTTAGCTTGTAATCAAAACTGGTTCAAGGAGTTAAAACTGAAGTAACTGCAGTATATGCAGTTGTCTTGCCTGATGAGTTTTCTGCGCAAGTCCCAGCCGTACACGCCTCCATCCCCTTTGTATCTCGTACCAGAAACTACATCATAATTACCTTCTTTCTGCTTTCTTCAAGACAATATAACAAAGGTAACTCATTATAGCAGTACAGTAGTGCTATTAAAATAACTAAATATTAGTCAAGACTTACTCAATAAATTCTGGGATAAATTTGGGCTGAATGGAAGAAGGAGAAATTAGTTCCATTATCAAAAAATAGCTATTGTCAATATATAAGGTAATCTAATATAGCCCAATTCAAGATCAGGTGTATTATAATATTACCAGTTGTTCACTTATTCACTCACATGATGAGAGAGATCAGCATCCATTATAAATATGAAGTTCCCAGTAGCATGCTTGATACCGTGGATGTAAGCTGTGCCTGCAAATGTAATAAAAAAAAAAAAAAAGAGTGTAATTTGCAGATACTTTAAATCATTTAGGTATTGGGATTAATAATATTTAGTGTCTGAGCTCACCAAGACCAAGTTTTTTTGCTCTTGGACGAAGAAGCTAAAGTATATACAAAAGCAAAGAGTTTTAATCATGCTTAGTTTTTGGCTGACTAATGAATGGTAACAACATTTCTTTCAACTTACAATATTATCCTTTCCATAAATTTTCTGCAACTGCTTTGCCACCTCTAGTGTCCCATCTGGACTTCCGTCGTCAATGACAATGATCTCGTAGTTAAACCCACTGTAAAAACGAAAAAAGTGCTTAAGGATTGGATTATTGAGTTCCTGTTATTCTCAACTGTATACACAGGCTGGGTGTTTCAAGCTTAAAATAAGACACTGTAACAATTTTAATACACTTGCTTACTTTGAAGGAAAACAATGGCCCTGCTGGTTGTCCCCGACTAAACATAGTTATTGTAGCTAGTTTAGAGACAGCTCATCACTGAGTCCACGGTAGCATAGCTAACTAGCATCAAAACGAAAAGCTGTGCCCCAAACTCACCTTTCACCAAAATATTTCACCAAAAGCCATATAATTAATGGTAAGTTTTCCCTTTCGTTGTAAGTGGGCAATAATACGGAATACTTGTCCTCATTGTCTCCACTTGGGTGTGAAGTTTTACGGCTTGCCATGGCGACGTCAACCGGCTACTAACCTACGTGCACACAGCAGAAAGTTACCTGTACGGAAGTCCAATGTCCGGTTTGTTGCTTTCAACATAAAAGACAAACATGTCTCCGATGTTTCTCAGTCACACTGAAGAAAAGGTTTCAACACAGTTATCTGAAACCTTGACTTTATAAATGACAAACAATATTATGGCTTTGATAGTCCTAATAAAATGTACATGCTACAATAAATGCAAGAAAAACGTGTTGAGCAATTACCTTGTTATACCGTGACAAGCATTTATCTTTAAATAACTTGTTAAGCTTTTATATATTGTAACGTTGAACTATTGCTCCAATATAACCCTTTTCGGAGTAGTTACATAGATTGTAAATAAAAAAGTAGTTAAATACAGATTACACACGTTCATTAAAAATTATTGTAAAAAAATGCAATTGAAAAACGGAAACACTTCTGAATCTTGATGCTAACTTGCGCTGCAGTAAACTTCCTGGTGGCTTTCCAAAATATACACTACTGGCAACATTTGCCTTGCTGTATGTTCCGCCAGATAACCTGTAGGCAACATCTATATACTATAAGTTATATAGTTGGATAAATAGGCGGTTTGCTCCCAAATCATTTTGACAAATGAACACACAGTATAAAATGAAATAGACATCAAACCTTTATGGACAAAAGCAATGTTTTCAATGCATATAAAAGTACTCTAGCAAACATTACAAACTTTCTCACTTTCACTTATCCACATATTTTCACATGATAATAGTTACCCAAAGACTTTAGTGTAAACATGTATAGTCAGTAAGAGGTAAAATAAAAAATATAATACTTGAAAAGTTGCATATGATAAATATATCACAATATACAATTATACACATAGAAATAGACAATTCTCACAGTCTCAGTTAAACTATATCATAAACGCCTTTGGACACGTTATGTTTGTAAGTTTTTTTGAGGCAGTTAAGGTTTTAATGGCAAATATGCATTTGTGTATTGTCTGCAATACAGACAGCATAACTATTCGGCTTTAATACAGTGCAGTGTATGAATACATAAAAATACAGTTACAAAACATTTCAGTGCGAATGTGACTAAGACAGCAGGTTTCAAATGCATTACCTATTATGATATCTGTTTAAATACTTGTCAACACTCAGGAAACCTTACTGGGTATTCTTCTTTTATTAAATAAAAACAATTACTTTGTCAGTGTAAAAACAACCCTGTAAAGGTGACATGCTATATCCTTCTTGTTTTGTCCTTTTCTTGTTTTCTTGGACACTTGTGCAACCCCATTTCAGTGAATGTTAAATTCACAAATCCAACCTTTGCAATGCTGAGATTACTTTTGTTTCCTCCCTACTGCAGCCTGCTTGTCACTGTCCCCTCAGGGATGGTACCCATAGTATGGGTCTTCTGGAAGAAAGAGCACAACAAAATCTCAAAAAACAATCCAGACAATGTGTGTGCCAAACTACATTTTGTAACACAATCCAACTAACCTGTCTGCTGGGAAATTCTTTGGCAGCCTCCACTGCTGTCACATACTCCAGGAGGTCCGATTTCTCCCCGCTGGCCAGGAGGTCCTGGGATTCCAGAGGATCCAAGCGTACCTTCCTCTCCTTTGGGGCCTGGCACCCCCAACTTAGATTCACCAGGAGGACCTGAAGTTTGACACAAAGAAAGCACAAATGCATGATTAAAAGGCTCCCTATGCTCACCACATATTAAACAGTATTTTTTATGCCTACCTGCAAATCCTTTAATGCCCGGGGCACCTTGGATATTGGGTCCTGCATCACCCTTTAAACCTGGCATTCCTCTTCTCCCTGCAGATGTTAGAAAATGAACATTACAGTTGTGTAAAATGTTTCAAATGTTTACAAGACCTTTGGTCAATTGAATGAATAATGTGTATTTTTTATTCTATCAAACCTCTACATGTAATACTGGCCTTGCTCTCCTGGATATCCTGATCGACCAGGTCTCCCTCGAGTGCCAACACTCCCCTGGGTTCCTCTGGGGCCTGGCGGGCCCCTAGGCCCTGGTATTCCAGGTTCTCCTGGTGGCCCCACTGGGTCCTCAATAGGAGCTGGTTTTTGACTTACCTCATTAATGAACATATCTAGCTTCAACACTTCCTCTAAAAAGCACAACAAAACCTTGATTAGATTATATACAGAATAGTGTTTTATTAGAGCCACAGGACATAGGATTTATTAATACGGCTGGCCACATCAGGTGAAAATGCTTCCATATTCACGTACACAGTACTTACTATGGACTAGTTGCTCACAGGCCTGCATTACAAGTTGGTAGATCATTGCCATAGACTGAGGCTCACCCTATAACACATTCACAAAAGTATCATCACTTTTGATATTTATTGCGTTATATTGAGAATAATAATAATGTAACCTACCTTCTCTCCTCGTTCCCCTTTACTTCCTGGAAGACCCTGTAAATTGGAAAAAGTACAATAAATGTATAGTAATAAAACAAATGCTCAATGTATCCCTTTTGTGTTACCGTAGGTCCAACTGGCCCTGAATGCCCCCTCTCTCCTAATGGCCCTGGATGTCCTGGCATTCCTTGGAAACCCTGCAAAAAAGATTGATTAGTCAAACTGTAAAGACTGTAAATGAGCAGAAAAACAAATTTATTGTTGTGGTCAGCCTGCAACATTTTGGAAAGTAAACTTTCTTTTTATTTTTTTCACCTAACTTGCAGCGGATTAATACCAAAAATGGAAGTCTTACCCTAGGTCCAGTGAGGCCCGGTGGACCAGTGTTACCTTCAACACCCCTAATTCCCTGTAAAAAACAAAAAGAAGTGGACCATATGACCGGAAAAGAAGGTGAGAAAGAAATAGTATTAGTATTAGAGATAGTATTTTCATTCACCTTCTGGCCAGGACTACCTTCTTCTCCTTTTTGACCAGGAGGTCCTTGTAAACCCTTTTAATAGATAATAAAGTATTACAAAGGAGATAAGGATAGGAGAACATGAGTCCGACATGTTTTTACAACAGAGAAATTGAATTGTACACTTTCTGAATTAATCTATGCAGATTAACCTGTTCCCCTGGTCTTCCAGGATCACCCTTTTCCCCCCTAGCACCAGGTGGACCCTAAAGAAGAGTAGGAAAATGATTGTATTAATCACTAATATTGTGTAATGTAAATTAGAACAGTTAAATTTTTTTAGTTTTTGTGGATGGGATGTTACTCACTGCTTTTCCATGCACAGTCAGCCCCTGTGGGCCTCTGCTGCCCAACGATCCTAGGCCTCCCTCGAGCCCCATCTTTCCCGGAGGACCTGCCTCACCCTAAAACACAGTAACACATTTTATAAATCTTAATTTAAGACTCACTAAAGAAAAAAATGGTTTCTGCAAGATGTAAACAGTCATTATATTTAATGATTTATTTTTAATTTAATAATTATAAAACTGAACTGCCTAATCAAGCCATGTCCAAATATTCCCACCTTTTGGCCTTGCTCTCCTTTGTCTCCTTTCTCGCCTCGAGGACCAGGTCTTCCCTAAAAAAAGGACCAAGTAATATTGGATCTCATAAAAAAGGAAAGAAAAAAAAAAAAACTACACAGTCCTGCTTATTGATTAGGTGTGACATACAATTGGTCCAGGGGGGCCAGGATGTCCTGGAATGTCAGAAGAACAGGTACAAGTGTATGGTTGAGCAGGACAGCTTTCCTCATCTCTCTGAAGCAGACACAGACCAAAACAATGGAAATCTCTAAAATGGACTTAAGTACAAGTGCTGGTAATAGTAGTGTGGCTGACCACTCCAGGAAGGTCACAACATGTATCTTCTGATGCCCACGTCATGTTACAGACAATCTCAAAGGACTGCAGCTGGAACTAGAGATGTTTAAAAAACACAGGTTTAGTCATTTTACATTTACAGTGTATAACTGAACTACAATAGACATGAATGACTCTGAGTTAAGTACCGGGGCAGATCCACTGTTCGGTCCCCTGGTCTTCACCAGTTTTCCCAACATCTCAAATCCATCTGTTGGGAGGCTGCCTAGTGGACGTGCAGGCCTCTCACCTACACGCTGACAGTCCACAGATAAGGACACGCTCACCTGACTGACAGACAGGTGTACCTGTCAAAAAAATGATTAGAGTAACAATAACTACAAGGAAGATAACTTTCTTGCATTTTTATCTTTTATTCTCTTTCACTCAGAATCCTTATGGAGCATATTTCTAATAAATATTGTAATTCTCTAAAGCCAAAATTTAGCCAAAATGGTAAAGGGGAGTTGCAGAAGGATTATTCCATGGTCCATGTTTGAAAGTAGTCCATCAATAAGAAAAATAACCATGGGTTGGTGGATGCTGGGCCGTAAAGAGAGCAATAAAATAGTGTGTTTTTCAGAAATACAGTGTAAGTATAAAGCAATGTGACTTAAAGCAATATCAGCATCTGGAAAAGAGCAAACAGGTATAATACAACATTTGCATTTAATGTCACCTTGTGAAAACTGCCATAGAACAACCGGTGGACCTGTGGCTGGTCAAAGGTCAGTTCTTGCACCTCTCCTCTGTAGTCCAAACTGAAGTAGATCAGATGCTTGACAGAAGCTTTAAGCATATACAAACAACACAGTACTCTGGCGTTTAAAATATTATTAGGATGAGAATGAAAATATAAATGACATATATTACTCACGGTCGAGCACAACTCCCATCTTAGGCTGGAAGTCGTTGTCAGTGAGCTGCCAGAGGGCAAAGGGCTCCCTCGGAGTGTCCTGCAACACGCGGAAGGCAATGCTGATGGTGTGCTCTGGAGAGAAGCCTGCAGGATGAATGAACCTTGAAGGGAATAAATACATTCACATCAAAGTAGATTTAACTTTTTAGTGATATATTTTTCTTTTTTGTAAGTGGTACAAGAAACCAAGTCAGTAAAATAGCCCTTGACCAGTGTTTTACTGTAATGCTTGGCATCAGACAGATTTGTCTTTCATTTTGGACTCATGAATTTATCATTACTTAAAACTGTACTGTCCTACGTCTGAAAGATTGTGTAAAATTTTAATTATAGATGAAATTAAAAGCAAGACACTATCTGACCTGGTGCTTTGAGTCAGTTGGATGTTTCTGTATAAAGTGAAAGAAGGAAGAGTGTTGTAAACAAAGGGCTCAGCTGCAACACCCTCCACGGACGCGTGCGCTTTATGAGTCAGACCAAAAGCTTCCATCATGTCAAACCCTTGGACAACATACAGATGACAGAAATGATTTGGGAGGTAATATAATTATTAAAATGTAGTAATAGCCCACTGTTGAAAAGGATAATATTGCCTTACCTTTCACAACGCTGTTTCTAATGGTGACTTCAGGACACACTACAACACAAGATGGCAGTGTTGACTCATTAGCATCGTTAGCATGATTGGTCCTGACTAAAATAAAAATGTAGTTCACAAAAAATAAAATAAAATGGTCCAATGACTAATTGCTTCACTAAAAATATTTTAATAAAAATAAATCACTCATCTGTGCAGTCACATTTATAGATCACATTAATATTAATAATTGCTATTGCTGAAATTACCTGTCCGGTGTGCTGCATTAACATAAAGCAGCCGATATTGTTTTTATATAGATTGAAATTAGTCCCACACGCATTAGAATAGTTACTTATCATACAGTACAAAAGTTATGATGACGAGTCACCTTCATTGTGGATAGGGTACATTCTCGGATGGATAGGGATTCTTGCTGGAGCTGAAGCTAAAATAAGAACAAAATTGTTATTAGTTTGAATGAAGATGAGCTTTACTAAAGAAATGTTCGGACCTGTTGGATGGAGAATGGTGACTGCTGTCCCCTCTGCCGATCCGAGAATTGAGTAAACGCTGATACGATAAAGAGATTCTGGCTCCAAGTCAGTGAAACAGTGGCTGCTACTGGACTCATCCACATTTCCTTCCTTTGTTTGTTTGTCTAAAGGGATACAAATCATTGATTCATTGTGCTCATTTATAGAACACTACCTTTACTACAAATTACCTTTGACAGACTGTATGACAATACGGTATCCATCAACGACTGAAACAGGTCTCCATGACACACAGATACTGGAGTGGTCTGATCTCACCACACTCACACTGCTCACCCTCAGACTAGCTAAAGAAAAAGAAACCAGCAAAAAAACATCATAAATCTTTAACAGTGAGAAATACAACATTTAAGTATGCTATTTTAACTTGTTAGTTCTAAAAATAAAACATGCCTTGGTTATATTGGTGACATCTATCTACTGCACATACTTCTTTACAAAGGGCCAGTTTGAGTGTTAACTCACTAGTTTTTCCTTGAGCTGATCCGCTTCCTCCTTCTTTGTTGTGATATTCAGCGGTGACCAGAATACTGTAACGTGTATCTGGTTGTAATCCCTGAAGTACCACTCGCTTTTCACTGCCAGGGACTAATACCTATTAACAGGGGGAAAATATCTTTAATGAGCTTACACACCGACATGCAACTGAGGCAATGACTGTGGATAAAGATTAAAAATATTGATAGTGAATAGCCCACTCACAATGCTGTCCTGGGCATCCGGTCCATTCATTGGAGTGTAAGTCACACGATATTGTAAAACATGAGCATTGGGAGGAATCCAGCTGACCAACAGACTTACAGCTGTCTCCTCAGTGACCACTACACTGGTAGGTCCACCACCAGACACTGCAGGATGAGAAAATTACAAGAGAAGTTTTCGGTCAGCTTGTGCCCATTATAAATGTTGTAGAACCTACCCACAGCGTCTGTAATTCATCCACAGTTCACCCACAACCATTATTTACAGGCCTATTCATGTAATAAGCAGATTCTGTTTACCACTCTAACTATTCTGCTCTACGACTTACTAGTACTGTAGCGTATTGCCACAGCTTCACTCTGAGCACCATCTCCATAAAGGGCAGACAGAGAGATCTGGTACTCCTTATCATCCTCCACTCCTTCCAGTATTGCTCCTTCACTGTCCCCATCGACCTTCAGCTAAAATGTAGCGAAGTCACTCTTAGTCCACATACAAATACATTTTAAATAAGCTAAACTATTTGTCTTTACATCAGTCTATGATCCATACCTGTCTTAAATCTCCTCCACTGAGGGAGATCCACTTGATGAGATACGAGACAACATCATCAGCTGCAGCGTCCCAACGCACTGTGATGTCACTTCCAGAGAAATTGGTCACTCGGAGGTCTGATGGAGATGGCACCTTCACTGGGGTACAAGAAAAATGTGTGAGAAAAGAACATGCAGCATTTGAGTTGCGTGTATATATGAGCGTCTTACGTGTGGTGACATTGCCTGTGAGGGCTGTAGACAGGCCTTGGGGATAATGGGACTGGACAGAAACTAGGTATCTAGACAGTGAGGATAGGTTCTGCACCAGCACAGAGTTGAGTCCTGATACCTCCACCTGGAAACACAATCCTGTGTGTTTAATTTGCAAATAATGACATTTTCCAACTATTAAATGTAATTTTTCCACCTTGAAATAAAAATAATGGATTAGATTATATAATGCTTTTTTCCATTTAGTCCATTGTTCTTTCACTCACATTCACACTGTGGAGGTGGTAAGCCTCCCACAGCTGCCCTTGCCTGACAGAGATGTGGCAGCCATAACGCGCCAATGGTCTCCCTGAGCATCACCAAACACACACCACAATCACACAAACACATTCATACACCAGTGCTCTGGCACTGGAGGCAAGGTAAGGGACGTATCTTGCTTAAGGACATAACAGTATTAACCATTTGTTTGCCTCTCTCATTTAGTTAGTTAGTTAGTTAGTTAGTTAGTAGTACAGCCTAAGCTGAAAATTGATTTTTGGTCTCGCCATACAATCCCAAAACAACCAATTAACAATACAGAACATCATAAATACATCTAGCCATACACACATCCATAATAACAAAATTCAAATATACATTTAAACTTCTGGTTATGCTTTTTACCATGAGACATCAGTGTGGCAGAATTTACCTGCTTGACATCACTTCCATGGTTGGTGCTGCAGGTGATTCTGTGGCCAGGGACGTCCACAGCTCCAGGCGCCCAGCTCACCCTCAGCATACTGTGGGTGACCATTGGGAACTGAATACTCTGTGGTTGTGGAAGAGGGACTGTGACAAGATTAATAAAAACAAGAAAAAAATAATTAGAGTTTACATTTTTTTTCACTTGGTATTAAAGGGGATTAGCAACAGATTTCACAGGTACATAGAAATTCTAACAATCCTTACATGTAGTGGCAACAGAAGTAATAGGGTCACTGGGCTCTTCGTCATAGAGAGCATAAAGGGTAACAGAGTAGTCTGTAGAAGGCAGTAACCCCTCTAGATTCACCACTGTATGCTCTGCACTGAACTTTTCCTGCAGATGAAAGAAATGCAGGCTTATTGGAACAAAGTACAATACTTTATTGTCTTTTTTGCAGCCAATGTATTTTTGTTTATTTATGCAGAATTATGTAAACAATAGAAACATATGACCTCCTTGGCATCATCTGGCTCTCCATGGTTGAGTGCTGAGTACAGGATCATATACTGTGTTGCACCTGATGCTGGACCCCAGCTCACTCTCAGTCTATCATAAGCGAATGGAGTAACTTCAAGGTTAAGGGGCATGGCAAGAGGCACTGAAATAAGGAGGGCAGGAAAAACAGAATGGTTTCTGGTTATGGTTTACTAACATCAAAGACTCAAAGAGAACTGTCAGACGCAACCTCACTTAGTTCCAGCAGGGGGAGGTCTGTGCTAAACACCTTGTCTGCCTTTAGCACAAACTAAACTAATCTAATATTCCTGTTCAAAAATATATTTTTGACTGCAGTCTGTTAGTAAACTATCTCAAGCTTGTTTAGGAGAATTGACATATTACATATATTTAAAAAAAATGATTGGCCTCATAAAAATTTAACAATTGCTTTTGAGTGCATTTGCTCTTGTTTCAATATGGTTGTATGTGAAATGTAACTCTTACATGTGGTGACTGTTCCTCTGAGTGCCAGGCCAACATTGTCCTCATAGACAGGAAAGATGGAAACATGATATAAAGTCTGAGATGAGAGCTTCTCCAGCTGTACACTGGAGGCTGTACCCGTCACTACTACCTACAATGAGACCAACAAATATATGCAAGCAAAGGAACAGAATTCAAAAAGCTGTAGCTAACACTGATACACATTTCAAGAAGGAACAAGTTCTAAGTGAACTCCAAGTATGTTGTCTGACCTCTTGTGGACTCTGACCCTCAGCACTGTGGTAAACTATTCTGTACTGCTGAACTGGACGCTCAGCATTAACAGGATTGTTCCAATGGAGCTTCACTTCTCTGGAGCCCAGTTCAGAGAACCGGAGGTCAGTGGGACTGGGATAGGAGAGAGACGGATCTGCTGTGGGTCCTGGCTCCATTCCTGTAATCCCAGAGTAACTGAGCAAAAGAGATATGTGGCTAACAGATTATAAAGATGTCAACCAAAGATTACTTACTTTTGGAGATTCCTCGTTCTTCTATTCTACCACACAGGATGTGGACTAGACGTGCCACTAATTTGCTGAGCAGAGGGAAGTCATTGACATTGTATACATTGAGCTCGACTGGTTCTGATGCCACTTGCCTTAACTCAGCTTCATCTGCATTCTTCACACCTGGTATTGGTGCAGAGAATTATTTGTTGTATATTATATAATATGTAGACAAACACATACAAACCATATTTTCAGTCTTACCTACAGCAATAATCTCAACCCCAGCACTCTTTAGTTTGTTTGCAGCTGAAACAGCATCATCCTGAGATTTCCCATCAGTTAACAAAACCAAGAAAAAGGGCACATCAGACCTGGCACCTGACTCTGCCTTCATATTTTCTTCCATGACATGTATCATTGCCTGGCCTGGAAGATCGAGTATGGTACAAATGTGACAATAACAGAGGCACATACAACACACCTATAATCATAGTCTTGATATGTTTAGTACCTGTAAAAGTGTTCCCTCCCTTATATCTGAAATTCCTCACAGCCTCCAACAGCTGGTCTTTGGTAGTGAAGTTATTTAGCTGCCACTCTGTCCTGGGATCTCCGCTGTATTGGGTTAGGCCTTAAAAAATGTATGTATATTATATATTCATTTATTGCTGTTAAACTAAAAAAAATCATACAAGGAGCAATACATTTTGATGTTTAAAAAGGTCCTCACCAATCTGAATGTCATTTGGCCCAATATGAAAAGGCGTCATCAAACCTTCCAAGAAGTCCCTGACACGCCTGAAGTTGGTGCGTCCAATGCTCCAAGAGCCGTCAACCAACAACATAATGTCTGCTGCTGCTTCGCTGTCACATTCAAATGGTTTTCTTGGAGACATGCCTGATGTGAGACAAACACACAACGCATATAGTCTTCAAATGACAATAACTCTGTCAACAGTCAGAGGACTATATATGAAGAATTACACCTTACAACAAAACAGTTTGAGGACTCTCCTTTAATTTTCCACGTCTAGTAAAAGGAAGTGCTTGAGCGTAATGTAGTTAAATGTGAAAACAGATGGTTCTTCACATTTAGTTGAAGAAAGAGAGCTCTAGAAAAGGTACATGTATGAACACGATAAACCACACAAACTTAACTTTATTTCTACACATGTAAATGTGTGTCATTTAGAGTATATACCCTAACAATGAATGTTTTATGTAAATACCATCATTACTATATCTTTTCCTGTCCTGTTGATTGAATTTGGTTCATTGTTTTTGGAGAATCAAACTTTGTGTTCAGTGCTCATTGTCTCATGTTTGTTGCAGTGCTTAGCAGTGGTTACCTGTAACTGGCTGGGTCGTGAAAGGTGTCTTGCGAGGTTTGTCCTCAGCCTGTGTTGTCCCTTGCTCTTCCTTCTTATCACCCTTTGAACGATCCCGGTCTTTCTTTTTCTTCCTTCTTTCTTTGCTTGTTTTATGGGTCTCTTCAGGAAGCTGAAATGGAGTTTCTGTTGCAGGGAGTACTGGAAAAGAAGGCCCATTAAAGTGTGGACAGTGTATCAGACACTTTTTCTAAAGTATTAACATCAGAGTTAAATTCCAAAGTGGAATTTGGACACAGCTCACAGTCCCTCATCATCTGCCACACCCTGTTCTCCTTTTATCCTGTCCCAACTTTGTTATTTACTGTGTTCTGTCTAAAGACAGTTATTTCACCCACTGTTGCTGGGCTGTCATTATCGTGTTTGTAAAACCTCTTTGATGTACGGTTACTGCAGTTTTTGACACAATGATGCGTACAGTGATGGTACAAGTAGAGGGATGTTTGCGTCCTTTACCAAATGTAGTGGCTGCAGGAGTTGTAGTTGTGTGCTCTGGGTATATAGTAGTTGGTAGTTCCATCACAGCTTCTGATGCATCTTCCATTTCCCCTGATCCTGAGCCAACGGGCAACATTTTCTTCTTCTGCTCTCGGCTACCGCTGCGAATCATCTCTTCCTCCTTCAAGCCCTCCACTGGGAAATTAAAAAAGTATATATACACTACAAATACTAGATGGGCACTTTTATTAGGAGACATTGAAAAGTTAAATGGAGGAGATTTAATTAATGAATAGCTATGAATATTGTCAAAGAGGGTTCTCAGTCATCCAGGTCATCTTGAAGAAAAGGTCAAAGCAAAGGCCCCTAGACTTAGTTTTCAAGGTAAAGACATGTCATCTCTTGACCATGAGACAATAGACAAGCTGAGCTCAGCTCTTGTATCAGTTGAATTGACAATGACTCCTGGACAAGACATAAAAACAGGTGCCTTTGCTCCTACCTTTTCTTCAGCTATAAATTAAATTATAATCACATTCTGTATCTAATCTAAACAGCCAGTTGTGTTCAAAAGAGATTAATAGAGTTCTGCACTTCTTTTAAAAACTAAAATCACTGCCCTTTATGAATTAATTCAAGGCAAATTGAAGGAAGTCAAAAACTCTCTTGACACAGTACCATTTGCTAAAACAGCCTGAAAAAAAATACTATCCCTGGAGGGGGTTCAAGTAAAGATAGGAAGGAATTCCCAGACTTCCATCTCTTCTACATGACAGCTGCTGCAAATTTCCGAGCTGACGTTTTTCCCGACCTGTCTGGACACGAGGAGCTCGACACAGTAACCTAGTACCACACAGTAAGCAGCGCTCACAGGTAAGATATATTACACTGTATGTTTTACAACCTAAGTGAACATTGGGCAGTCATCCATCATAGACTAACAATAAAATGTCAAAAGGAAGATTTATGCTGTCAAATTTGTGACAAAAACGTGACCAGAACACATCTTATATAGTCAAAAAAACATTCATGTAAGTAATAAGTACACACCTTGCTTCACCCACTAAAACAGACTGATTAAGTAAAAATACTGACAACAGAAAAGAACAAGATCTGATTTAAAAGCCAAGAAGTACATCACTCATCTTAATATAAACAATAATTCATATCTGTGTGTGGAAAACGCTGAATGTGCACTTTTTAACAGATGCACCAAAGGTGGGGCATGACTTTACATAATCTAACATGAAGGCATATGTCTTTCCTTTTCTTTTATGTAAAGATTTAATTGAGAAACCAGTTTTTTTTTGTTTTGTTTTATTTATTTCTCTGTACATCATATTATAGTAGTTTAATTGTAATGAATGCTGTTTAATGCTAAAGACAAATAGCAAGACATTAGTTATTATTAGCTTAATATATGGCAATATTAAATAATATAAAAAATAACGTTTATGCCTTAAGGGACAACCTAGAATGCAATTATTTGGATTAAATAAAGAAAATCTGAACTTTTTATATATGATTTGGTTCTTAACGTTAGGATGACCGTAAAAGAGATAACATTGTATAAAAAAGAAGGCCTTATCTTAGTTATAAATGTTTTGTTTGACATGCCGTGTCTTGATTTTAGTCAGCGTTCCTTCTTACTTGTAAACCGTCGTTTTGCCAGAAGTTTCTCTGTTGTCCCATTGAGCACAAGAACTTGCAGGGCATATTCTTGACTAGAGTCCAGACCAGCCACTGTAGCCCGGGCTCTGGTGGTGGTCAGCATCAGTTCAGGCTGTGGCACATCTGCAAAATATCAACACACTGAAACAGATAGGTATAGCTCTAAAGAATAAATAGATGATAAAGGGACTACTAGTGCTACTAAAAACTTCCTTCTATTTATGTTCAGATAATCAAATGTTTGTGCAGCTCAACCTGACAGATACTGGAACCCTCTATGTTGTTTTAATGCTTTTTCTAGTATTTTCACAGCATTCCCCTTTGACCCCTCCTAGATACACCTTTAGGCATGAAGTCTAGTGACTACATTTTTCCTTTAAGCCCCTCTGCCTATCTTTGAGACCTGTCCGGGCTTAGCTGCAACATGTGGTCTGGAAGATATGAGACAGAGAGAAAACAATGTTAAGAAAAAGACGTTACAAAGGCGGGACAAGCCACAAACAAATGAAGGAGAAGGGTAGGTTTGGGAGAGGGAGATGCCCTCAGCTGCCTTATCAAGCACATTGCCAAAAAATCAAGGGCTCTGACACTATCATGGCGCTAGATTAGGCTCCGATGAAACACCATTTAGGAATAAGGCAACAGAGAGTCTGCACATTTGTTAGTAGTATTACTAGTGTATACATACAGTGTTCAGTGTTTTATCTAATGAATGAAGTGAAACCGTGCAAGTTGCTGTCTTTTAAAAGTCAAAACACTTATATTATCTAGATACTTTCTATATCCACGATAAACAACAGCTAATTCATTCATACAGAGAAGTAGAAGTAGCTTGCTACATTTCAAAGCAGCCTTTTACTTTGTTTTTCTGGTGGAAAAAGAGATCAAAATTCATTTCATGTATTTGCAATTGAAGCCCAAAAAAACATGTTGCTGTTACGTCTATATCTGTGCTGGACTATCATTGATGTCTGAGAAGGTTGTTTATGGAGGTGCACAGTGACTTATCTCTTACTCAACACTGTCTTTCATGTGTTTGCACTGGCTGTCCACAAACAGATTGGCATCTACTTGGCATTAAATCTGTGCTGAAGCAGTTTCCTAAAGTCCAATATTAGATCCTCCAGTGGATTGAAAGCAGTTAACATGTCAAAGTCAGGGACCTTTGCTGCACCTAAAGTTTATGCAGAACTAGGGGAAAACCTGTCAATCTTAGTATTTTTTTTCTATTAATTATTAAAGGTCAAACAAAAATGAATAAAAAATAAAACATCTTCAGTTGGTTGATAGTCGTACCTGAAATGGGCTTTACTCTGACCTTGTAGCCTTGAACCGGCCCATCAGCCTCCTTCCATTTCATCTGCAGCCTATCCTCAGATAGAACTGTCAGCTTAAGACGACCTTGAGACAAAACACAAAAAAAAACAAAATTCTGCGCTGTTAGAACTGGTTGTAGAATTTATGATTTGAATAATAAAAGCAGCAAGGCATGACAGTATAATACATAAGTTCACATCAAACAGGGCTAAGATTCTTTTTTTCATTTGGTCAATTATCAGCGAGGCTCTAAATCCTCTTAACTTCCTCTTTTTTAAATGAAATCAATCTCTTGTTTTGACCTCATCTCCATAATTTCCAGCAGGGGTTTCCCAACAAGCAGCGTCTTTCATCCCACACTCCATCTTTTCCTTCTCTCCAGCTGCCCCTCCATCCATCAAAGCATGCCCTGTCCTCTCGTCTCTTACAGAAAGAGAGACGGGAAGCTGATTTCGCACCAAGGGTCAGAGTTCATGTCAGAGACATGTCACCGAGTTACAGTGTGCCACGGCTTTGTGCGTTCTTTAAGGCAGGCCAAATGGTGAGGAAAGGGGGAAAGGGACAAAAAAACGGAAATGGAGAAGACAGAAGAGTGAAGACAACAACAGCGTGAGTTACAGGCGGTTCTCTTTAGGGCTTCTGTGGCTGTATGACCCTTTTACATGCGTGTGTATGTATTAGTATGTGGAGCAGGAGGCCTCCGAAGGGTCACACAGGGTCTAAAAGGATTTAAAAGCTAGGGTCAAGGTCAACTGACCCACCACTAACAACATCTAGATAGGGGGCAGATATGTATAAGTACAATAGCAGGTCTGTATTCCCAAGTTTTTTAGGCAAAAACAGCTGGAATGGCGCAATTTTTTTAAAGTACATATGTATTACAAAGAAAATAAAGCAATCAATGTCCAGTATCTTAATATAAATGATATGTTTCACAAATGGCAATGTGACAATGATAATATAATGTTTTAGTCCTAAGTGTAGAGAGGCATTTAACAAAGTGTTTATTATTACAAGTGATCTAATAATACCAGTACCAATTATACAAATTCTTATTGTTTGCCAGGCTATGTTAAGAATGTGGAAAATTCACTGACTCTGTATATTTCACAAAAAATATATAAGCTATGTCAAACATATCAAGCAAAAGACTGACTATGGTGGGAATCTGCTATTGCTACCTTGGCCATTGACTCCAGGAAACAGCAGTAACAGGACCCCAAGTAGGAAATACAACATCTGTCCTTCAGGTGATGAAGATGAAGGCAGGAGATGAGGAGACATGGAAGAAGAGGAGCCTGAAAAAACATGACAAAAACATGTTTTTGGAACATTCGCAATGTTTTTAGATTTTCCGATTTATTTATTTTTTTTCACAAATAGCTTAGGTATATATGCGTCTCACTGCAAACCTAACCCTGTCACGTTTTCCCATGGGAGCTGCCTACAGGTGCTTCGGAGCTTGCTCCTATTACAGACCCTCAAACTACACACTGCTAATAACACACACAGGCTGTATTATTAACAAACAGGTAGCACTTTTGGAGGTCATAAAATGAACTTGGGAGGGCTCACATTTAGCAGTGCACTGGTTTTATGCTTCTTTGTATTCCTTATTCGGTTATTTTATTGAGAAGTTACTGCCATGTAATTATGCTGTTTGCTTAACATTGAATGGTTTGGTTTTCTTAAGATTGTTACCCTCATTACACCAAAACTGAAGGAAACAAAATCTTTTAACTTTGTTGCAACCTAGTGTTATAATTACACTGCTGCAGGTGCTCTAAAAAGCATAAAAATATAGCTTTGTTCATGTCCTGTGAAACATTGTTATATGCAGAACAAATGGTGAAAAACACAAAATCTCAAACACAAATTTCTAAAACTTCTATGCAGTTTTTAGAAAGACTACTGATGGGAAGACTCTAGCCACTATGAGTATTGTGCAGTATGTGACTTTTCTCTTTGTCTATGTTTTTTGATACTTTACGTGTACCTGCTTGCCTGAAAGTTGCCAATTCAGCCTAATGTGGTGCATACCACACTGCTGACATGATACACACTTAGAAACAATGGACAGTTATGCAATGAAAGTGAGTTGTGCCTTAAGTTGTTTCCTCTTTGTCTGACCCCTTTTAATTTAAATTCTACGATACACTTTTAACAGCTCCAAATAAAAAAATACTATAATATATATATATATATATATATATATATATATATATATATGTATGGCCTTCTAAATCACAAATGTATTTCTTGGATGCTTACTATTTATAAACACCCACAAAAGTTGCTAAAGTAAAACATTTTTCTTTGTTTGTATTTGTAACATAACCATTTATTGTAAATTAGCTTAACCTAGATGGGTAAAGGTGTAGCTTATTTTTAAAGACAATGCTAAAAGATATTAGCTGACTTAAGACTAAAAAGGTTCAAACGTTCTTTGACAACATTTTTTTTTTTTTGTAATCTGTACATTTGTGAGTCGTTCAAATAAGATGAAACTTTGCTACTACAACTTAACGCTAAATAAACTAGCATACACCTAAAGTTACCTGTGCCTAATGAAAGAGCCAGTGGTCACAGGTGTGCCCTCCTTCTAGTCTAAAGCATAGTTACTGACTGAACAAACATGTCCTCGACTGTCTATTTCTGTCCGAGATGTAGGTTGATGGCTCACCTGGCGTTAGCTGAGTCCAGGTTAATATTTCAGTAAAACTCCACGCCGCATTCCACAACAGAGACACAACAGGCTTCCGCTAAACTGTGAGGAGCCAGCGCCGTGCATCAGGCGGTATCCGTGTGAAACCCGATCTATCATGGGAGAGGGCCTCGAGTTGGCCCATCATGGGAGTGGCTCCTTGGAGAAGCCCATAAACGCGTCTGCCAAAAGAAACAAGGCTAGTAACAAGCAAGTAACTCAAGCCTGTCCCATTAGAACCGTAGCCCCTGACAATATAGACTAGCACTATATCAGTGACAGTCTATGTGGCGCCCCTTGCATTGTGACCAATATCACTTATGCTATTTTTGTTTTGTTTTTTAAAATATTACTCTTGAGTGCAGAGACCAAATCCAAAATTTGTACTCAGGGCATCTTTACACAGGTTCAACCCTGTTAAGCTAAAGAGGCCACAAAAGATTAGCAATTTAAATAGGCTATATAATAATACCTTTGCCGTAGGATTTTATTAAGCTTAACTATGCTGTGGACCTACAATATCAGAGGAGAGGGATGATTCCATTGTCTCTGCTCAAATCATGATTTATTTATGTTTCCTTTACAGCTCTATCTTCATTTATCAAACCGTGTTTTGGGACAGGCCTTCTATATGTGTTCCATTTTAATAAATATAACTCTACAGTAGTAATACAATAGCAGCAGATTATCAAAGCATATTGGTGAGTAAAGGCGCTTGTCTGCATCTCCATGGTAACGCTCAGAGGGAGAGAAGACAAGACATTTATTTTTGTATAACCCAATATCACAACAGCTGCCTCAAATGGCTTAACAGACTGCACTAGACAACATCCCCTGTCCTTAGACCCTCCGTCAGGGTGAGGAAAAACTCCAAAAAAGAGAAATCTCAGGGAGAACCCTAGAAGTAAGGATCCACTCTCAGGACAGACATAGCCAGAGAAGACTCGCCGACCTTAAGATTTCCAACAGCTGTAATCCACCCAAAGTCCTGGTCTGGCAAAATAATTCATGAATAAATGAATTAATGAAAAAAAAGATAATGAATGAATAATTTGTGTTAATGACACATAAATGTCGTTGGGGGTTTATGCAAATGAGCCACGCGGCTTATGTTTCCGGTTTCACAATTGTAAACAAATGTGCACAAAGCGGACTTTTACTGCAGCTGCAGCGACCAATAAAAGTCAGGTATAAGACGCTGTGGCTCCAGAGCAGTGTCTTTTATAAACTGTGGCTTGTGCAGATATTTATAGAAGAGCGTAAAGGTTAATACAGAGTCACTTCAAACTCATCACAAGCTCATCACATGGAGATTGGCTTCAGTCGGACGTTTTTGGAAAAGTTCGGGTGGTTACGCAATAAATTGTGGGATGCCGTTTATCCTTACTGTTCGGTAAGGAACGTCCAGAGGTCCCTATGATAAAGGAGGTATGAAAAGAAGCATTGAAGCTCCTTTCTTAACCTCCTTCCTTACTAAAGTGGGCCTGTGTCTAAATGCCTTCCCTAGTCCCTAAGCCCTCAATCACTATAAAGTGTTGCACTATATAGAGGACTATACTCTAGAAGACTACATAGTGCAGACATCCCAAGTCTCCCGGAAGTTACGGGAGTCTCCCGCATATTGATAGCGGCTCCCTGATGCCGGTAAATTTTATTTAAAATCTCCCGAAATCTAGAGCGAACGAGCAAGAGCGCGCATGCAAGAGTGTTTCAAATCGTGTAGCGCGCGCACGGCATAGAGGGAGAGGGAGCGAGAGACCTTGCGTGTGTGTTTTATTAACGATCTATGGTGTGTGCTAGTGCGCGTGTGTGCGAAGCGCTTGTAAGACAGAGAGCATCCTGATTGGCCTGTTTCCGCAAATCAACCAATCAATTGTCAGTGTGGGCGGGCTTTTATCTCTTCTCCCAAACCAAAGACGCCGAGATCCTAAACTGGCAGATGGCTTGCCAGTTCACCAGCCACAACCACCAGAGGGCGCATTTATGGCTTGCCACTTTTAAAAGTGGCAGACCACTTTTGATGGTTTATGATGACTGACGGCCATGGCTCTAGCCTCTACGAAAACTGTCCGGCCGTCCGGCCACTTTTGTTAAAACGGCTGCTCGGACTTTGGCCACGTATCCTAATGCATATGCGACTTTACGCAACAGGTCAGAGAAAAATAGACTATTTATATTATTAAAAAATGCACACACATAATTGAAATAGAAACGTTTTGACAGCTGTAAGACATGTTTGTGAACATATGATCGAAGCCGTAAATCGTTAATTGTGTGCTCATTTATACAAACTACGTGTTTGGTACATTACTGTTAGCCTAGCCACTTAGCCAGACTAGTTAATCGAGCTCAGAGTGATTTTTGGAGTTAGAATGCAAATGACCACCAATTATTTGTCCTTCATGTTAATATAGTAATTTGTACGTTTTTATACAATGTGCTATTCACGTTTAGGAGAAATAAAGAAGGAAAAACACGATTCTATTGTGGTCTCTTTTTATGCCACCTTCTTTTGGATGCCGTTTTAATCAGAGGTCATGTCACTTTCTAAAAGACAATGTTTAAATACAATGGTTTCTTATAGTTTATTCTTATAGGTATGCAGTTTTATATTATAAATCTTTTAAATGGCATAGTATTTACACGCAGTGTGCTCTACTTGATTCAAACACTACTCTATATCCACCAAAAGAGGGCGACAAAGACTTTATTTACTCCATGTACCATGGTGTATGAGCTGTAGTCCTGCAGACAGACCCCTTGACGAATTGGTCGTTTTGACAAGGCCAGTGCCTAAAGGCCCGTACACACCGGGACGAATAATTTTGGTTTAGATTTAAATATCTTACACTGTTAAAAAATTATTATAAACTCCTTGCTGGTAAAAACTTTGATAATTTAACTGATATAAAGTAATACACCATAACATATTTCCAACAATTTGCAGCTAAACAAAAAAAGGTGTTTTAAAAAAAGGTGTTTTAAAAGTGGCAAGCCATAAATGCGCCCTCTGGTGGTTGTGGCTGGTGAACTGGCAAGCCATCTGCCAGTTTGGGATCTCGGCGCTGCTGTATTTCTGTCGCCGTTAGTCACGTGACTCTGCAGAAGTCAGCGGATAGTGGACTTCTGTTTTGAACCACAAGACTTTAGTGATATAAGTACTATTATAAATAACCTTATGCATTTTATTCAACAATTTACTGGATTATTGGAACTTTTTTATGCCTCAAGAGGGAAGCTCTTAAAAGGTCCGTCTGTATAATTTAAGGTAAGCTAACAGTGATTTACATACATTTTACTGATTATATTGAAGGTAAATATTTCCCCAATTTTGTGGTGCCCCTGAGCCAAGGGCGAGTCGGCTCTGAGTGACAGTGACCAGTCACTCTAGCTATAGACTATTGTTTGGAAGGAATTGAGTAGTACAGGTATGATTTTATTTAGTAAAAATTACATTGTGTAGGATATACTGTACTGTGCAAGTATATTATTACTTGAATACTGTCTCTGGCTGAAGCCGCAGCAGGTCAGGGCTAATTTATTCCATAATGATATAAAGCAACCTTGGTTGGCCACACAGACGGCAACATTGGTCATTCACTGTAGAAGAAATAAATATGAATAAGAAGAAAGTACTGAGATATAGATACAATGTACAATGACTCATCTTTATTTTGCTAAAAAAAAGAGTCAGTATACAAAGTGTAGAGAGAAGAGTGCAGCCAAACTGGTCCTATGTTATTACTTGAACAAGGCACACCAAGGTTAAGTCAGGTCAGATGTGATCACATAGCTGGAGATTATCAATTAAATCTACCCCACTCAGCACTCCACAGTCTTCCAATTCATTATTTGGAATAAGTGAATGTTTTGTGTCAGGTTTCAATCTTACATAAAAAATATAAACCAGTAATTAAAAAAAGAAAAAAAAGAAAACATCCATCTGTCAGAGTTCACAGGGCTGTAAAAAGATTCCAGTATTCATAAATATTATGTTGTATTAACTGGGTTAAGATGTATACATCCCAAACAAGATTTATACACTTTGAAGAGTCTTTACCATTCAAAGTGTCTTTTTTCTTGCTTTACTCATACATCTTTCTTTAATGACATTTGCTATAACCTGGTTCCCTGAGCAAAAAATCATTTGTGTTAATGTGTACAAGGTGTACAGGTAATAATTGTGTTAATGTGTACAAGGTGTACAATTGGAATATTCATGTTGTCAAGCCATCATCTCTTTGAGTCCCAGTTCAGAACTACAACAGCGGCTCTGTTGGGTACTATCTCAGTAGATCAGTTTAGCGTGATTTCCTCATCTCCATTCTGATGTAGTAATGGCAGCTCAAGCTCTGGGTTTTTACTGTTGAGCTGTCTTAATGATGGACCCTTATCTGATGGAGAGGCAAGAACATTTACACTGTAAGTGTGGCAAAATTATTTCTGGGGGTTATGAGATCAAGAAATACTTACTTTTAGAATAATATACTTTGAGACCCACATGTAAGGTAATGCCACACAGACAAACAGCAAACCCAAGCCAGTTCAGCCAGTTCATTTTGTCTCCCATTATACGTGCAGCCAAAAGTAGAGTGCAAACTTCCTATAAGGAAAAACAACAGGGACAGAAATGTAAGTACTTTTTATGGATTGTGTTTTAGCTTACTTATGTATTTATGACTGACTAGGCTTTTTATTGTATGTCTGTTTCTAATCTGATTAATGTACTGGTGACCCTAAGGAAATTTACCTTAAAGATCCCCGATATTGATAATGTGAGACTGGAAGTTCGAGATACCAACAGGAATTCAGAAAAGCCTAAGCCAAAGGCGAGAAATCCACCTAAACTCAGTGTGAGTATTGAATACAAAAGTGGAGAGAGATGTGTCACCCGGAAGAGCTTTTCTGAACTGCTGAGGCTCAGGCCTAAAAACAGAAGAGGAGTAGACTCATTAAAGAACAGTAAGTCAATAAAAAAATCATTTATTTTATGTGGGATGCCGTTATAGTATAAACTGTATTTATTAAACAATATTTAGTAAAGTTCTTTTTCACTTTCCTTTCAAGAAGAAAGGTTTAGGGCTAAGGGTCCAAGAAGCTGGACTTTTAAGTGGCAGTATATTGTCTCCAAAAAGGTTGTATATTAGAATAAGAGAATATATGTAAGTGGAGCCAATTAAAAGTATTAATCACAGTCTTTACACAAAGAGCATCAGATGAGCATAAGATTACAGGTTGGCTTTTTCTTATTACCTCACTAAGAGAAGATTGAATATAAAATATGTAAGACTGACCTTCATTAAACAAGAACAGAGGAAACAGGCCTACAAACATCAGAGGTTGTAGATGGTACATGGCATCAATTGGATTCTGAAGGCCTAAAAGTACATTAAAAACCTGTTATGTGTGTTATGTTATTAAAAGCTTCCTTTTATTCTCAAGTTATATTATTCCAATAAATTCAATGAACATAGTACTTATGCCATTAGAATGAATGAATGAATGAATGAATGAATGAATGAATGAATGAAATTCCACCCAGGGGGTTTGCTACTCGTTACCTCTGGCCAGAAAGCCACCACCTCTGAGACAGATCAAAGCATTCTCCTAGAGCAGAGGGAAGCAGTCCAGCTGGGCTATGTACATACTCCTAGAACTGTGGTCACATCAGACACATTAGGCTAGGAATGACCCAAACTATAGTTAAACCCAATAATCCCTGTACTATTGCATGCTGACGGGCAGCCTCTTCCAAGAGCACCCATCACAGCCGTTGGGCTCATGACAGCCCCTCCCAAGAGCACATGGGCCCCAACATGGCTGCACAGATAAGATCCAGCACAAATGAGAGACACAGCATCCCTCAAGAGTGCCACATGCTGCAGCCATAAGACCGACACACAACAGAACCAGCAGACACATCCAAGAGATTAGTTTTGGTGATGTAGTTTAATTTTTCCGCATTCTGCATTGCCACGAGAAGTGAAGATAAACAGACAGAGGAAAGACACTAAAGCATTAGCAAAACATTTGTGCCCTCGCAAAAGTTATTTTCTTTTCAGCAGCCAGCAACTTTTATCTGATCTAGCTCCAGATAAACCTGCTGTTTAATGATATCAGCCTCATTTATGAACGAGCAACGACAATTCCTACAGTAATCCTGTATGTATGAAACTCACCAAGCTCTGTTTTCTGCATGAGAACCTGAGTCAGTGTCCAGCGGATCCCTCCGATGAAAGATGCCAGCAGCACCATAAGGAAGCCCTCCAGGTTAAACTGGGTGGACTCATATGTAAACATGAAAAGACCAGTGGAGATCAGAATGACCACCAGGATCAGGAATGGATTCTGGTGACAAGAAACATAAGAAAGATACTGTTAGTGACTGCAAGAGTGTATTTTATCTATTTAAAGTGAATCAAATCTATTTGAAATTCAATTCTACAACAATTTACATTTCATTTCATTTTTACCAGTGTGGCTTTCTAAAGGATTATACAATGTCTTTATGTTTAGAAGGGGTCTATCTTGGGACCTCTATTATTCAATCTTTACATGCTTCCTTTAGGCCAGTTAATACACAGCTGTGGCGTATCCTACCATAATTATGCAGATGACACTCAGATTTACATTTCACTCACAGCAGGTGAAAATGGACCAATCCATTCATTGTGTCACTGCATCGAACATATTGATGTGTGGATGCAAAATAATTTTCTCCAACTGAACAGAAACAAGACTGAAATAATTATCTTTGGGAACAGAAACAAAGAGAAAAGGTCAGCAGTCACCTCGAGTCTCTTTCTCTAAAATCTAAAAACCAGGTTAGAAATCTAGGGGTCATCATGGACTCAGACTTGAATTTCCAGAGTCACATTAAGTCAATTACATCATCTGCATTTTATCACCTTAAAAATATTTCCAGAGTCAAAGGCACAATGTCTCAACCAGACTTAGAGAAACTTATTCATGCTTTTATCTCCAGCAGGTTAGATTACTGTAAAGGCCTGCTCACTGGTCTCTCAAAACGAGGGTTAAGACAGCTTCAGCTTATTCAGAACGCTGCTGCTCGGGTTCTAACTAACACCAGGAAGTACAACCACATCAGTCCAGTTTTAAAATCTCTGCACTGGCTTCCTTTTGCTCAGAGGATAGACTTTAAAACAGCACTACTGGTTTACAAGTCTCTAAATGGTTTAGCACCAGAATATATTTCTGAAATGCTAGTAGCTTATGAGCCTCCTCGGACTCTAAGAACATCTGGGACAGGCTTCTGCTCGTGCCCAGAGTTAGAACTAAACAGGGTGAAGCAGCGTTTAAGTTTCATGCAGCAAAAACCTGGAACAACCTCCCAGATGAAGTAAAACAAGCCTCAACTTTAACAATGTTCAAGGGGAGGTTAAAAACCTTCCTTTTTAGCTCCGCCTACACCACAACTTAAAATGTTTTTTATCTGCACTCTTCTTCTTTTATAATGCTTTTAATCTTTCTTATGTTTCCAAATCTAAATCTTGTAAATTGTCTTTTATTTCTGTAAAGCACTTTGAGTTACCCAGTGTATGAATTGTGCTATATAAATAAAATTGCCTTGCCTTGCCTAGAAGAAGATACTGGGAGTGCTCATCTGGATCACGTGAAAGTCAAAGAAGTAAAGTAATATTACAAATGTTCTTAAAAAACAGAAAGAACTACAACAGCAAATATCGGGTGGAAACACATTGGTGTTTAATAAAAGCAAATGAGAGTCCCTTGGACATCCTATTTTTTATTTGTCTTTATGTTTAAGCTGGGCTTAATCTTTAATTTGTTTATTTATTTGTTTATTTAAGGATCCCCATTAGTCTGTATCACAGTAAAGACTATTCTTTCTGGGTTCCTGGGTTTACTTTACATTAACACAAAAATGATCTTTGGTATATTTCTAGCAAAGGTTTATTAAAAATTGAATGATCTTTATCAAATCTTTAGTAATTATTTTTAGGTCACTATTGGGTATAACAATGTGAGTCAGTATGTTGCTGTTAATAACAGTAAATTCTTCTTTTTTAATCAAGACAAATTCACACTTACTGGCTCCTCTAGTTTAAAGAGCAGGGAGAAAAACAGGATAAAAAGGATAGCAGACGACTTGGTCATGGTGTACCTTGAAAAAAACAGAAGAAGAAACAAAAGTTGAGAAACAATAAAATTACAATATGACTCTCAATTTATGTATATACCATTCACAAAGAAACTATATTGGACATGTATTAATTTATAAACTTACAAGCTTATAGTAATGAAGAGGAAGCTCCAGTTGGAAAGACCAATATCCAAAGCTGTTGCTAAGGCTGTGAAACAGGACAGATGTTACTGTGTAAGGCACGGGCATTTTTACCATCCCACCAATATTTCAAAAAGTTTAACAATAAAATAAACTTTTGGTTAAGAACAGTACATGTTGTACTCGTACAAGCATTGTCTGAATTTTTTACATTAATGATGTAATAAAAGAATTAGGACACGAAAAATATTCATTTAGAATCCCAATCCACACCAAGCACTGTAATGAAAACATCAGTGCACTATCAGTGCGGACTTTGACCTAAAAATCCCTCACTGCAGACACTCACTGAAAATGATCAAATGATCAAATGATAAATCTTTGTGTTTGCACTAAAGTGTAAATTTCTTGCACTTTAGTTAAAATATGAGCAATATTGTGAAGTTTAAAAAAATCTTACCTGTAGGTGCAACTTTATAAAGATAATCACTCCAACTTAGAACAACGCGTGGCTTCCCAGTACAACACTGCATGGCCCGTCGAGTTAGAGTGGACAGGCAGAAGATGATGGTGAGATGAACCAATGTCATAAAGAGGGGATAATGGAAATTCTAAAAGAACAAAGTCATAAAGTAAACGACTGTGGCCTCAGGGCAGAATATTCTGTGCAAGTATTTTACATACTTTCATTAGCCATTTGTTATAGAAAGTGATGCCTATAGAGAAAACATAGTAATGTAGAACTAATCCCACAGTGCGGAGCACTTTGCAAAGGAACTGCACAGGGCGCGCCATTCAGGGCTGTCAGGTCCAGCAGTCCTCCACACAGCTACTGTAGAAGGGCCATTTCCACAAAATGTTTGCACTAACCACGTTTACTAGGAAAACAGAGAGGAAAGGAACAGGTTGGTCCAACAGTTTTAAGATACGCATCAACAAGTTTTCGAGTTGTATACATGACCAGAGACTTACAATACTAATCAACAGAATTAATTAGTTAAACAGTTCATTTACTAAGTTACCTACCTTACAATGCAGACATTAACTGATTGTCACAAACTGCGACTAACTTCTGGCATTTATCCTGCTTTGTTAGCCAAGTTTGACAGCTTCCTTCATTCGCACATAGTTTTTTTAGCTAGCATTGTTAGCATCTACTAAACAGTTGTCTCTGTTTAACCACTGAGCCGGTTCTACTGGAGAGAGAGAAACACGAGTTTGTCAAAGCGCCAGAACAGCTTCTCTGTTCCTTTAAACTCAGTCTGTTTGTGACAGTACATAGTTCGTGTGCTCCAGGCTAGATGAAGATACGTGTCACCTCCCTGTGGAGACCTCTAACGATCTGTAGTAGAGGCTCTATTTCGAAACTAACGCTAATCTGACAAGTAACGCTAAACTACAAGTCTCATGGATTCTTTAAACAACACTTATAATTAATTTGGCAATATAGAATTGATTACACTATTTGCTTACTAAACATTTTGAAAGCACAGAATTTTTCAACGTTTATTTATAATTATTCAACCTTAATGTTTTGGGTCAGTTTATATTTGTGGACATGGAACACGACATTGCTTATTGGCTGTTATTAATTTAAAAGATAAAAACAATTCACATTGTAACTTTATTAGACAAGTTTTATATATATATATATATGTATATATATATAGCCTATATTCGAAAAGTTTATGTTGTAAATAGCCACAAGGGGGCAGTAATTTAAATAACCACATTTTCAACCTAATCACTTCCGTAGTTAAGGAAGTTCAGCGGAAGTCGGCATTTGTTGTGCTGCAAAGCTAACACATTTGAGGTAGGCCAATGTTTTTGTATACAACTTCAGGTGTTTTTTTATACATATATTAACAACGCACAGTGTTTTAATTGAACCCTTATCCCTCGGCAGAATGGCAGACGAGGAAGATGAGACTGGTTTCGAGGAGGAGCCGGAGGATGCCTCCGGTGGAGTGGATGTGGGCCACGGGAGGAGAAAGAGGCTCTTCTCCAAGGAGCTCCGGTGCATGATGTACGGCTTTGGGGACGACCAAAATCCGTATACTGAGTCTGTAGACATTCTGGAGGACCTCGTAATCGAGTTCATCACGGAAATGACCCACAAAGCCATGTCTATCGGACGCCAGGGCCGTGTGCAAGTAGAGGATATTGTTTATCTTATTCGCAAAGACCCGAGGAAGTTTGCCCGTGTAAAAGACCTACTGACCATGAACGAAGAACTCAAGAGGGCACGAAAAGCTTTTGACGAAGCTAATTATGGATTCATAACCTGAATTTGCGTTGTTTTATTTTCTTGATAGACCCTGTGATGTTTTATTACTGTTGCTAACTTGTAATAGCTAGTGTTGTCTTATGGAGTGTCAAATGTCCGTTTGGTGTCACGATGCGCCATTTAATTTGATGGTGTTCAAATAAATGCCTATATTCTACCAAAATAAGAATACGTCCTTGATCTGTAACGCTGCTATGTGTTGTCATATTTATGTAGTTTTAAGTATATCGCCTCAACGTTTTACTGTTCGAGTTCATAAATTACTTTGTAGATAGGAAATACGCACTTTAATCAAGCAATGTTCCTACTAACATTTCAATTCTGTACAATCTAAATACTTGACACCAGCTTGGCAAGAACTGAGTGAAATGTGTAAGCCATTAAATTTAGGGCTACATTATGAAACAAATACAGTGTGTTTGAGGGAAAAAATAGGAATGCATACAAAATTGAAGCTCAAGTAACACAACGGTTAAAGTTTGTGATTAACATATTCTAATGATTATTCCACTCTAAGTGTATAGTCATTAGTTTTTAAAAGACTTGGTACAGTTTTCTTTACAGTAACACCTGGCTACATTTCTGACAGCTAACTGTCCACTTGAGCTGAAAATAAACATTCAAGTTGGCTCAGCTGTGAGCTGGCTATTTCAGTCGGAGGCTTTGCTGAGAGGTGGCAGCCTTTCATGATTATATCAGCATGTTTGGATAGGCTTCCATAATTAGTCCGCTTAAGTCCAAGCCTGTCAGAAAAACGAAAAGAGTTTGTTCTCAAAAATCTGCTCACTATGACAAAATGTCTGGTTCAAACAGAACAGACAAAAAGAAGAAACAAACTTTTATTTTGATTCCTCAAAACAACATTTTTATACAGACCATAAATATGACAGACCAACTACAAGTGAGCGTGTGTTAGTTAATTTATTCTCTTTAAGCAAATTACTTCTTTGTACAGTGAAGTGGTTGAATTCATTGGTCTAAGCAGCAGGTAACAGGCTGCATATGTATCTAGACTACATCTAGACATGAGCTCAGCCAGCAAAGGGGTGGAGGGGTCGCTGATGGCGTGCATACAACATGAAGAGTATGCATTCAGATGTCCCTACTGCTTTGCGTCATGCAGCATGGATGGGCTTTCTGCTTTCATTCATGGGCTGGGGAGGAGTGTCACCCAGCCAGCAACCCCGGCCAGGTGGGTGCCCTAGCTGTCTGTTGAGGATGGCTTTAAGGATGAAGAAGAGAGGCAGTGAACCAGGTGGACAGGACGTTTGGGGGTCATGAGATGTGTTCAGAGGGGGTTTGACAGGGGAGAGGAGGAATGTCCATGAGTCTTTCTGGGTTTACTGCACATTCTCCATCATCTTGAGGAATTCTGGGAATGAAGACAGACGTAAAGCATTTAACATCAGTGAAATATATTGTTGCTGTGTTGAATTATGAATTAATGTTACGCGTACCGTCAAAGTCCAGCATGCCATCGGCGTTTTTGTCTCCATCCTTCATCAGCTCATCAATCTCATCCTCTGTGATGGGCTCGCCAGTGCTACGGATAATGACGGCAAACTCCTCTCTGTCGATGTAACCGTCACCGTTCCTGTACAATAGCAATCACTGGTTGGTTAGTTGATACACAACTACGCACGTCAGGTTTGGTGATACGTAACTAAGCATAAACGTACTTGTCGAAGACACGGAAGCACTCTGCCAACTCTTCCTCGCTCTTGCCGGCCTGGTCCTCCTTGAGCAGCCTCACCATCATGACCAAGAACTCCTCGAAGTCGATGGTACCGCTACCTGGCAGTAAAAACATAAGGGTAATTGAAAAAGCATGGAGCGTTTCCTTGAATGCGAAGCATCTTTACGCACGCTATACGCACAAATATATGATTGGGAAATAAACATGATGAGTTTGTTAACCAACTGTGCTCTAACAACTGAGTAAATAACTAACACTACACATAACGTGTCACTTTTAAAACCTCAACATCTGACGGCCTTAGGGCAGTTGATGTGCTACTGATCTACTGACTGGGTTTTGGACAGGAGTGTCCAAGTGTCTGTTTACACATTTGCTCCGGATAGAGGCTGTAAAATATGCAATGTAATGGTTGCTCACCGTCCTCATCGACCTCCTCAATGATCTCATCCAACTCCTCTCTTGTCGGATTTTGACCCAACATCCTCATCACGGTACCCAACTCCTTGGTGCTGATATCACCGCCACCGTCGGTGTCAAACATGTCGAAAGCGGCTTTGAACTCTGAGGAGATCACAGTGGGGATCATAAGAGTTGTTGACACTAACTTCACCCACTAATACTATTATTGTTGTAGCGATACAAGGATGTCATAGATTATAAGATAAGAAAGTTGTGTGGAGTGTGCAATTAAGCCTTCAGTATAGGCGTTTTGTGGATTTTTTTTTCTAAGTGTGTGATCATAATACACTTAGTGAGTGCTGCGAAAGTCTAGTGGAAGCAACGTGTTACTACACACTCCACTTACCAGCCAGCATTTCCTCGCTCAGGTAGGAGCGGGCCTCTTGTTGCGCGTCAGTCTGAAGAAAAACATTAATATAATTTTTTGTCAGGTTAAAATCACATTGGTTACAAATATTGTAGCCTAATCTATATCACAATATTAGATTAGAAGAACTTTATTGATCCCCGAAGGGAAATTCATTAACATTGGGACTACGTTTGTGCAAACCTACGAGGCCTGTTATGTTAGAAGGTAATATAAAAGTTATATATCACCAATATATATTTAATTAAAAGGATGATATCATTTGCTAAACCTCGATATTTTAACATTGCTGTAACTGTGTGTTTTTCTCATTATTGTCACACATAATGACATGCGCTATTATAGCCATGTTTTTTCTATTTGATATCAGAATGCAGAACGTCTAAGAGGCCCCTTGAGCTCAGTGAAAATTAGTACGGCTATTTAGGGCTCAACACATTAGACAGGCTGTATATGGCCTGCAGACATCCAATCCCTGGAAATTCTGTCACCTAAGCACAATCCTTAACTTGCAGCTGCCACATAACTGCCCTCCCAATCCCAATTTTATGCAAGGATTAACATTTTGTATGATTAAACTGACTAGATTATAGGCCACAACATTCTAAGAAACTGACAAAAAGAATTAACTGTTTGAATTAATTTAATAGGCATTGCTACATTTTATCTCAAGGCCCTACGTGGATTAACACCTGAGTCCCATTTACAAATGGAATCATGCTTTCAATGACTAAATGATTTAACTGCAGTTTAATGCTCCCATGCACAAAATTGGCATTTCAGTGTGCCATCCTACAATAGCTTTTATCAATCAGCTTTGATTAGTTTAGCTGGTCATTTACAACAAACCATTCACCTTACCATGTTTGTGGATTAACTTTCCCCCCTTTAATATCCAAGGAAAAAAGCCCAAAGGAGTGGTCAATCCGTGTGCACCCCAACAGAGAGACTAGACCTCAAGTGAAGGTTCTCACACACTTTAAACGGGGCGTCCAGGTCCCGCCCCCTGGCGCTCACAGGCCTCCAGATATAGTATCCTGAACTTTTAGGGTTCTGGGGCCATGTTAAGCCTATCATACAACGTGTTTTTTTCCTTTAGATTTAGGTTTAAGAATTTAAAATCAATCAAAACAACACTTTGAGACCCGAAAATCTAAGGTTATCGGGCAATATCAAGTGGGTAAAAGGAGTGGGATTTTCTACTCTAAATCTTTGGCTCTTTACTTTAAAATAGTCAAATGGAAGTGACTTGTTCTCAAATTAAGGCTGAAAAACAAAGTTTTTCAATTGAGGGTTCTGGCTGGTCCTGATGAACCCTTTTAACATAAATGTGCTGATTAAATGTAGAAAAAAGAACCAGGAAAAAGAAACCCTACACTAAAACACCAAATCTCAGCTCAGTACACACTGTTTCTGTTTTGTCTGAGGAAATATAAGAAAGTCCTGAGAAAATGGGAAATAGGAGAATGATTTTAGTAGGTTATGAGTTCTGTGATGATGGCAATTCAACCTGAGCGTGAAACTCAAAACCCAGAGAAAAACTTGTGCAGGGCTGAAGACTGTCTTCTCCAACATTGAAAAACTGCCCCCCCCCCTTCCCCCCTTGGCCTGTTCCCTGAATAGCAGGCAGTTTTGTGCCTGACAGGGTACACAAGAGCAAAGGCAACGCAGAGGTGGCAACTAGCACCAGCATCCTCTATAATGAACACAACTTGGTGTTCCTTATAAGGTGGGCAGTTCCTGAAGGGAGGGAAGAAGACGCCGTGAAGGGAGCAGCCATGTTGGAAGGGGAGGTGGTGGGGGGGCTGCAGCAGGCTATATACCCACTGGGAGAAGTGAAAAGTCAGAGGGGCTGAAGGCGCAATGACTTCTGTAGAGGAAGATCCTCAAGATACTTTAATTGAGTCTTTATTGCAGTCCAAATTAAAGGCAGGTTAATTAACTATCTACCATAAATTTGTTACTAAAAAAGAAAGGCAAGGCAAGCTGTGTGTGCATTGTGTGTTCATGCACATGCCATCATAGGAAGACCTACTGTTGGCAGTTTGGCTCTGAAATTACATTTATGTGGGATTTTGAATTGGCCTGTACTGCTGCAAGAAGACCCAGAGAATAGTCTACCAGACAAGCACAGAAGAAGAGAAGCAGGAAAATGTCTTTCCATTTATTTTAAAGAACATGGAGAAGAGATTTGGTTCATAGGGAGGAAAGGAGGAGGGTGGGGTCTTAAGCTCGGCGGTGTTGCATTTCTTGTGGAAACAGCAGCTGACCAAAGACAGCTGGGTGGCCAGCAAAAGGAGGTGGCCACAGAAAAGTGCCTTGGTCTTAAAAGGTTTCAGCAGATATTTATAGCTATCCTTACTTGGCTCCTAAGCTTTCATATGAGACAGGCAAGGGAGTCAAGCTGTTTGAATGCCATCCATTTATAGACGTCACAAAACTACATCAGATTTATCTTTTTACAAGGTTTTATATCAGTTAGCTGTAGCTCTGGAGATAGATTGGACTAGCAATTATACACTTTTTGTATTCTCTGAGTGTCTGGAAAGGAATGTAGAGCTGGTCTTGTTACTGGACATTCTCCATCATCTTCAGAAACTCTGGTTGGGAACAGAGACATGAAACTTTAGTCAAAAGTGGTCAAATCAATATTTACACAATTTATTGTACATAAATTTGACATATTGACAAATTGTAGGCTATGTCATGCTGATCTCCTTATGCCTCAAACACATGTTCCTGTCTCCTCTAATGAGGTGTGGGATTTTTCACACTAAATGTATGCTGCTAGATCGACTAAAGTATTCAGGGTATGACTTACCATCAAAATCGATTTTTCCATCTTTGTTTGTGTCCGATTCACCAAACATCTCGTCAATGTCCTCTTCTGTAACGGCTTCACCGGTGAGGTGGAGGATCTCTCCAAATTCTTCACGATCGACGAAGCCATCACCATTTCTGTTCAAGAAGCATACAGTTTTACAGCAAACCTATCTCCTATCTACTTGTCCAGTTAAAAGATTACAAGCAATTTTTTTATCTGGATTTTGTATATAATAGGCAATAATAAGATTGAAGTTAAACGAGGGATGATTTTATTAATAATTATGAAATTACTGACTGGTACAATGGCCGATTACCAAAATAAAATATAAATTAAAAATAGGCCTCTGATTTAAAAAAAAATTAGGGACATTACATTATTAGCTTTAACTGAGAGGTACATACATGATGCACCAATAGGCTAATGTTGCACTAAAACAGAAATCACAAAGCCTCTGTTTTAACCAGGCTACTGGTTGAGACACAGGTTTAGCAAATAGCATGTTGAAATTAAATGTAATATGTTCTACTGGATTAATCTGCCAGAACCTATTTCGAATGGCCCTAATAACAATCTATAAAATCTACATATAGCCTACTCCCAAAACCAAGTTATGTGCGTCTGTCACTGTCAACACCAGAGCAACATAAGATTTTAAAATACCTAAAATAGGCCAAATGAGGTGAACTGTGTTGTTTTAGCTAGGCTAGCTGTTCAATGCCACCTAATGCTGCTAGACAAAAGACCCTAAAATCTGGTGGTGATGTAATAATTTGCATAATGTGTTACATTATATCTTATTTCCACTTAGCATGACAAGAATACTGCTTAATTGAGAAGTACACTGCTCTAGATAAGACTGCACTGAACCGAACAAATTAACAAATGAATGATCTGGCTTATCGTTAGCATTTCAAGTTAACGAACAACTTTGTCCACACGGGGGCGTACTCAGCCTCAACACCACACACACCTGTGACCTGCCACATTTATAACAGCTTGTTAGCCTGCTAATGCTAACTTCTTTGTAAAAAAGCAAGTTTTTTTGCTCTGTTTGTTCCTAATTTTTACCTGTATAGTATGACAACAAATCACCGTTTTTGTTAGAATATCTAAACAATTAATGCATTTTGCTAACTGAAAGGTCACTGTTGTGGATTTTAAATGTTTTACAAATGCATTTGGTCTTTGTGTACAGTCGGACTCTTTGATATGTGATATATGTATTAATTTTGTTTATTACATTTTTTATTATCACTTTATTATTTCCGTCTGGAAACTGACTGTTGGCAGCCACCACCAGGGCTGAATAATGAATAACTATACTGAATATGTAATTTTTATTCATTCTGTGCCTTGAACCTGAGTTGCAACATAATTGTTACTATTGTTTAGTAATATATAACTAATTGTCTAGGTATTGATTAGTAAAAAAAACCTCTCATACTTTGTAATGTGTAACCTTTTTTGTTAATCTGAGTATTAATAAATAACAACACATACTCTCAATAAGCACTTGAACCTCATTATTTAAAAAAGGCCTAGTATGTTCTAAATAATAGTAAAATTATTATTATTTTATTTTATTTTACTTTGCATTATTTTGTGTGACACCAGTTGTTTAGGTTAAAATAAAGTATGGAAATGAAATAATGATAGTACTCAAGGTGGGGGTCATGTCACCTTTGGCCACCCTGTGATTTACATTTCTTTTGAATTGTCTGGTATATGTGCCTGTTGATTGTATGTATGGATGAGGGGAAGAAAATTTCTTACTTATCAAAAATACGGAAGCATTCTGAGAGCTCTTCTTCACTTTTTCCAGTCTGGTCCTCCTTTAGCTGCTGCACCATCATGACCAAGAACTCCTCGAAGTCAATAGTACCGCTGCCTGAGGCGAGAGGTGTAGGACAATCAGTGCATTGGCATAAAATGGCACAGAGTCAAAGGTGGGTATAACTAGTGATGATTTTATTTAGTGTTTATAGAATATGACTTTTACTTTTGTTTGATAGGTTCGTTTAACTTAGATGAGCCTACAGTTAATTTATGTTCTAAGCACTTTGCTCAGTGGTTCAGCAACCTGTAGTCGATCATGAATTCCACCTTGTTCCTTTGATATTTTTTACTTTTTCTTTCTCTCTTTTGGGCTAACTAGTTGTTTTTTGAGTTCAAGAAATGATAAAGTTATTTTTCTCTCATATTTTATTTGTACTTTTCACAAAATACCATCACAAATTACCATCTTCATCCACTTCCTCAATGATGGCGTCCAGCTCCTCTCGTGATGGGTTCTGCCCCAGCATCCTCATCACGGTGCCCAACTCCTTGGTGCTGATATCACCGCCACCATCAGTGTCAAACATGTCGAAGGCAGCCTTAAACTCTAGAAAAGACAGGCCATGCACAGTTAAACGAATTAACTCAGGCAAGCAGAAGTGACCTTAGAACAATCCAGTACAACAGAAAGTATTTTAATTGTATAAGTCAGATGATTGATGGTTTACTGAGATAAATCATGACTTTAACAGGCTTTTAAAAAGTAAAACCAATCCCTTACCAGCAATCATCTCCTCCGTGAGGAAGGAGCGGGCATCACTCTGGGCATCAGTGGGCTGAATAACAAAATGTGAAGTAGGACACAATTAGGGAGGAAGTTAGTTCATGTCTTTGAATATGAGAGTATCATAAGGCTTTTTGTATAATCCATTGTTTTATGGTCTGTAAATCACACCAGGCCTTGATGAAAGGTTTCCAGGAGAAATGTCAAATTTAACCCATTAACTGAAAATTATTCACTTTATTACTCATTACTGATCACGAAACAATGCAATCTCAAAGATTGTGTGGATTTAATCTATCTGATCTAAAGTGTGACACAGATTAAAAACTCTGTCTCTGCATCTTCTAGATAATCCATGTGCCTTCACTGAGCCAGAGAAATTATAAAGCCACACACTATCATAGACAAAGTGACAGCCAGGAGGTGATATCATGCGTAAGATCTTGCGTTAAATCCATAGCCAGTTGGTTTTATGTGTTAAGTGTTAATGATGGCTATTAAAGAGGAACGCCACTCAAAATCATTATTCCCACCCATTTAGACTTTTCGCCAGTGCTTTCAAATTTTTTGAAAAAAGCTATATTTAGAATAGCACAATTTATTTTTGTGAAGAAGTTGCATCAGTTTTTACTGTGTTGGTTGCAGCACAGTTAAACTGAGCAGGTGGCGGTTCAACAATGCAAGCAATGAGAATAAGCTCTTTAAAAACGTTGTGCCAGCACTGGGCATGTTACTTTAAAGCTATTTTTACAGTGACACTGAGGAGGGGATTTACGCTGGATTTTCTCAAGGTGATTGTTCTAAGTTAGGACATGCAAAAAAGGCAGTGTGTGCTCTCTCTTTCCTATGCTGTGTGCTTCTATCTTTAGCTTCTTTGAATCAAAATATTTATTATATAGAGCTCGGTTTTGATGTTATACAAACTGAAACGTCTATAAACTGTCTGAGAAGTGAGGGCAGTTTCCACTGACAGCAGGTTTAGTCAAAATAAAAAAAATGAGAAAACAAACAAGATATAATTCCAAATGTAAGCATATCCAACGGATACAAATCCAACTGCTGCAGAATGTGACAGTGCCTTCCTGTAGCTCATAATCGCAGTCGACCGCTGGCAGCAGTTTATCCAAATCCATTATAACCAGTGGAGAAGAAGATAATCCTTCAAGAGCAATTTAAAGCTATTTTCTTTCCGACTTCTGTGTCTAACCAACTTCTCATCCCCTTACCATGGTGGCTGGCTGTGGTGCACAACAGACACCGGAACAAAACAACAAGCCTTGAGGACAGAGATTCTCCTTTCTACCCGTCTAGGTATCCCCTGTTGTTTTACTCCCCCTCCATAAATACCCTCTCATCGTCCGCTACTATTTTACTGATAATCTTTGGGCCTCCTCCTCAGACAAGAGTCGACCAATCAAAGTCTAGTTTGTCCTTACAATCTCTTGATGGACACCCCCTTGTCTGGCCCACTGTCCAGTCCCCCATATTTAGATAACACATACACACTCTGACATTGATTGAAAAAAAAGAAAGAGAAAGAAAAAAAAACAGCCCGCCAACAGGCAGCTGGAGGTTATTTTGGCCAAGGATCAACTAGATAACTCACTGCAGATGGATGCTTGATTTCACATAGTGTACAAGGCCCAGAGTGCACGCTCATTGGCACAACATAGGCCTTTCAACACACATGCGCACACACAGATTAACACCTCCCGATATGCAATGTCCGCCTACCCATCCGTCTGCGTGTCCCTCTGTCCACACCACACAGGGCTTGTCCTTGCACTTGGGACACCTGTAACTTAAGAACTGTACCCCGACAGGTGAACACGCAGAGCAGTCAAATATCACTGCAAATTAGTTCCTCAATTGCTTACACACTGTAATCAAAACGGGAATTGCACAATCACAATTAGCATTGCCATCAGCAGAGTGAATGGACTTTTGAGATGATGTGTTTCCATGATTGAACATAAATACACGAGCGTTAGGTAGGTGGATGACAAATGACACACAGATGTATTACAAAATAAGTGGAATGTAAAATTTAGGACAATTATTAAAAGTTATAGCAGATATTGTACTCAACAGAAGCCTCAGTAAAACCGTTGTGTGAATGTATTGACAAAATAAAGGCATTCATATAATACGGAGACCAACATAAATGGAAATTTTGAACTTACCATATAAGCATATCCTTATTTCCCTTCAACAATGGAAGCACTGCTGACAGACCTAAGGTAACTCCAAACCAATGTAGGCCAAATGAGTTCTAAAGCCCTGGTTCATTTCAGACTGTGTGATAACAAAATTTACTGTTCCTATTAAATTATATAATTATACACTTATTACTACATTCTGCTAAAACACTGTAAGGCACAAATTATTAAAAATGGTCTCAAATAAGAATTATGCTCTGATTTAGATGTAATTTTACAAAAACACAGGTTACCAGTTATTGCAATACACAAGCCTAGTAATTAGAAGGGTTCCTAGCAAAGGTGAGGGAATAATTTTTCACACAGTTTATTCTCTTGACATCCAGTGGTTGACATCATTTTGCTGCTGCGGTGATTTCATGCCAGTTGGAAGCCAATCCTAAAGCTTTTTCACAACCTGAGGCTTTACCCCAAGAATATAATTTTAAACTAATGACAGGAAAAAAGGAATGCCAGGGACTCACCCAAAGATTTACAGATCATAAAGATAGACTCGGGTTATATTAAAAATACTATTCATAAATCCTGTGTCATTTGTTAGATTTTAAATTGATCAGTGGCTCATTTTGGGAAAGATTTATCTTAGCAGAGGCACTCATTTTCATTTTGTGGTAAAAGGCGTGAGGGGCATTTGCGAGAATATTATTTCTCTATAATAATTATTATTCTTTGCTCTGATATGCTTTAAATCCATATAGTTTGCAGAGTGTTTTCAGAGTAAGAAAAACTAGGCTTGTTACATTACATGTTAACACCTGGTTAAAATTTAGAAGAGGCTGTGATTTGACTTTTTACTTGAATAATACTTAATAAATATCTGTATGTAGTTCACTTGTCCCAAATGGAACCTTCTTCCTTGCCCCGTCTGTATTTTGCACATTTAATCCCTGGGCGTCTCCTCTTTCCTTACCTCCTCTCACCCTCTCAGTCATCACGCCTGGCTTCCCTGAGGGCCACGGTGCGAGTTCAACTTCCATGAGACTGATGTCACCCGCTTCATCGAGAGTCTGCCAAGCCTCTGACTGACAGCAGCAGCTGTAGCTCAGGATGTTCCACTCTTCATCCTGCTCTATGGGAATATGGAAAATAGTATGATGAAAGTGGATGAAATGTAGATTACGATATCTGGATATATGTTTAGGCCCAAGGCATCTCAAGGAGTCACATTGGGGAATTCAGACTTCAGGTATGAAATCTATTTATATTAGCTATAAGTCAAAAGTTGAGTGAACCTAGCTTTATATTAGTTCACATACCATTATCCAAAGAAGCAATAAATCCACAGAGAGTGTTTCAATGCAGTAAAAGCTGTCTAATAATCATTTTACATCCCCAAAAATATAAGAATAATACCAAATACAAAAGAGAGATCATAAATATTATCCATTTACCAAATAAATGTGCAAATAACTGTGCTACCAGTAAACATAATTGTGAGTAATGCAAATAATAAAGCATTTCATTAAACAAAGATTAATAGACATAATAATAAATACCAACAAAATGAAAATAGAATGCTACTGATACTAAAGTCCTGCATGGCAAATGGCGTGCATTACTCAAAGTGTCTGTAAAAAAACTGTGGACCCCAGCTTTTTCAGAGGTGTTCTCACCGCCATTATTCCTCTTTAACGTCAGGGTCAACTTGCCCGTTGAATTTTAGTAAACAAGCCTTGATGACAGATGCAACAGTCTTTCTTCAGTTTTTGTTTTAAAAACCTATTACTCAACAAAAAAACACCTGCTTTCTGATAACACTGGCTATAGAAACAGAAGAAAAATGATGTTTGACTATATCAGCCCAAACAAACCAATATTATGTGTTCTGCATTCCTCAATGAGAAAAGTGTCATTTGAGTGCTTCTAGTTTTCTAAGTCTAAGACATTGAATATAGAATGAAAACCTTTGCTGAACACACTTTAGTAAATTTGTGCTTGTCATTTATAAGTGCTGAGTAGCGCCTGCGCGCATCACTCTGCCTTCACTCAAAGGCGACATGCTCGTTTCAACAGAGGTGCGCGCGTGCCAGCAGAGGTGGTAGTCAGGTCAAATTGGTCTCATCTTAAGGAGCGCAATGTTGGACTCAGAAGGACACAATCTGACCGAGCTGTGCAGCTGGATCCACGAAGACAACCTTAGCGAGCAACGCGCGCCTGAGCCCCCGGACCCCGCCAGTTGTAACTTCTTCTCCATCATGCCTTACGAGCGCACGGCTCCGGCGCTCATCTGCATCTTTGTACTGCTTACCCTCTTCTCGTTCCTTATCAACGGACTTACTCTGTTCGGACTGGGCCGTTCAGAGGACCTGTCCTGGGAGCCGCGCTTGGCTCTTCTGAAGAACCTCATCCTGAGCGACGTCATGCAGTCCAGTAACTTCGGGCCCGCGGTCATCTACTCACTTTTCCAGCGGCGCACAATGCCATTCAGCTCATGGTGCCTCGCGCAGTACTTTGTGGGCTCACTGACCATCTTCTCCAGTCTCGTCACTATCACATGTATGGCTCTGGAGCGTTACCTGTACGTCTGCCACGCCATCCACTGGTCATCCTGACGCCCGTCCGGCTGCGCTTGGGGCTGTTCTTCATCTGGGTCTACTCCTTAGCGGTGAGCGTGGGGAACGTGGTGCTGCTGAACACGGGGCGGCGCCAGAAGCACGAGCAGGTCACCAGAGGGCTGCTGTGTGAGCCGGACACAGTGGAGCAGTTTATGGGCTTCCCACGGGCCGCAGCCGTGTTCCGAAAGCTCATGGGCTCCTTCACGCTGCTGCTGTGCCTGCTGGCCTACGCCTTCTCCTACATACGGATGTACCGAGACGCGCGCAACGCTGTCATTCCCTTCAACGCGGTCAACACCACCGCGCGTAAAACCGTGCTCTTCTACTGCGGGATGCTGTTAGTGCAGCTGCTGCCGGTGCTGCTCAAAGTCATCTCGGACACACTGTGGGAGGTCGAGGGCACGGGGGCCATGATGGTGCAGCCTCAGAGGTCCAGTACGACCCCGTCTTTTACGGCGGCTGCGATGCACATGTCTTTGTTGGTGATGCTCGCGGTGCCGCCGTGCATCAATCCGCTCGTGTACGGACTCAGAAACGTGGAGATAAGGCACGCGCTGCTCGGCATGCTCCGCTGGCCGGAGCGGATGGCTATGGACGTCCGCTGGATGCACGACAACGTGGGTCGTCAGAACCGAGTGCAAGCGGGATAGCGCGCACCAAAAATTGTGGACTTTGAAGAGGACTGAACATTCCAAAAAAGTTCTCAGGACTTTGGGAGTTTACAAGTGTTTGTAGAGTACGCACAAGCTCTGACGGTGACAGAGCTGTTGCTGGGCTTGTACTGACCCACCCAACAGTTTAAGATATATGTTTCTCATCAGATGTTCACGAGAGTGCTGACTCTGCATCAAACTGTCAATTTGGACACACTTCTTCGGGCACATTATTGGTTCTAAAATTCACTTAAGGACGCTGCTTTCTTGCATTTGGTCTGTTTTTATCTCTTTGTCCCGTTGGATTGGAAAATAAAGTGCATTTATTTATTGTGATGCCTTGTAACAACTAACAACTAACAACTACCTCATGTTTCTACTCTGTTTATTAACTGTGCACTGGTGGAGGTGCTTCAATGTGGACCAAATGAAAGCGGGTATGCACCTCTGTATCAAGCTGTACACCGACTCTGTCAACGCAGAGTTAGGTTTAGAAGTAATTTACTGTATTTTCTGTATTTCATGTTTTTGCTATTGGCTTTGTTTACGTCATGATTGTGTTTAAAGTCAATTGTTTCATGCTCTCAGGCCTTTATTTAAAAGAAGTCCACAAGCAACTAGATCAAATCAAAGATAAAAAAAAGAAAAGACCAGTGTTTTATTAAAAGAATTACAGGAGCTAATGAACTTTACAAAGCTTTTATATAATTATTATGAAAATAGTGTTATTAGCACACCATGTGTTTCTAGGGCAAACATTGGTAAGTGTAAAGAATATGGCACATGTTAATAGGTAGAACTTATTCCACTTGTTTTTTTTATTTTAAGTTATTTTACCCATTGTCACACAATTCAGAGTATAACATTGCCACTGAAAGGAAAAAGCCATTAATGGAGAAAAAAGAACAAGATTGACCATGGCAATTTAAATGTGCCATGTTAGTGTAAACTCACAATTAAGTCATGTGACTTTGGAAAGCCTTAATTCAGAATAAACTATTACCATTTATTTATGAATATTTTTGTTTAATTTTTTTATTTTTATTTTTGGCCTAAGTATATATCAGTGTGATGTTGCACTCCTTAAACTTGCATTCTTTGTTATAAATCTCAGTGATTGTTTTGTAAAAGTTGGATGTGTATTAGAATCAGTCACATACTGAGTAAATTTCATCTTCTTATGCTTGCATTGCAATGTAAAAAAGTCTATGTAAACTTCTTCTGTTGACTATAAAAGTCAATAAAAGTAATAAAAATAAAAATAGATATTGATAAATTTATAAAATTAATTTTTACAGTATTATTGTGAATGAAGAAATGACTACCGGTTTGGTTCACAGATTCCACAGAAACACAGAGTTTTTACTGAACAGATGATCATATACGAGTATCAGAGTCAGTTCTTGGTTCATTACACAACCCAATGCCATTTGCTTTTATATTGCTTGATTTCAGTGTTTTACATTGAGTTTGTTTTTTAAAGATATATTTTAAGCCTTTTTTCTTTTTTGATAGTAACAAGAAACAGGGCAAGAGAAAAGGGTTTCACATTGGGCAAATGACCCGTTCAAGATTTAATGTGCCCTGTTTTAGCGTATTTGCAAGTACTCTACCAACTGAGCTAGGGGTTTTTGTCTTTTGAGATTTGTTGTTGTGACTTGCCTTTCAGAGCCACCACACTTTTCTCAGTGTGAACATTCATTGAACCTCGTAAAAAACATACACTGAAGCAAACTGTGTAACGACCTGTTTATTGGAGAGGTTACAAACTAACAACAGTTGTGTTTTAATAAAGCAACTGAGTAGATAAAATCTGCCCTTGGAAAACCTTAATATTTATTGTGAACAAACTAAATTAATAATTTTGACTTGACTTTTGAATTTGCAGATTTGATTATATAGACTTTATTGTAGATTGGGGTGGTGAGTTCAAACAACTATGAGCCTTTCACTGAAAAATGACGGCAGGGATTATAATGTGTCAGCTGGAAGCAAGCTGTGATCTGATTCTGTGCAAGCCTGCATTAATGTTCTTTGTGAAAAAATGACATAATTGCGCAGAATGCAAAGACATTCGTGAAGCAATATTATGATGTCTGTGGAGGTTCTCAGTCATCCAGGTCATCTTGAAAAAAATGTTAAAACAAAAGCATCTGGAATTCAGTTTTCAAGGTGAAGACGTTTCGTCTCTAATACCAGGAGGAGAGTTTATTAATTTAAATTTATAAATTGATAAAGTGAAAACTGAGTCCAGATGCTTTTGTTTTAACCTTTTCTTCAATAGTGTATGATCTCATCCAAATGAGACTCAAAGCATTTGAGGCAAGGTGGGTTAGGTGTCTTGCCCAAGGACACAACAACAGTATGAACTTTGGGGAGAGTGGGAATCTAACTGCCTATCTTCCAGTTGAAAGACGACCACTCGACCACTGAGCCACTGCACCCCATCTTATATTGTTAAACTCTCTCTCTTTCTCAGTAAACCAGTGTTCAAGGTGAAGACGTTTTTTTCTCAAATTCCAAGAGACTTTATCAGTTCTGCGATCAACTGGTAAGAGAGCTGAGCTTATATCTCTAAAGGGAGGAGTTTCCCCTGAAACCAAACCTGATGGACCAGGCTGTTCTGGTCTCACTAGTCATGAAAGGAAGGTGTGACTCCTGATGTGGAAGTCGTTAAGGCTCAGGAGAGTTGTTAGTGACACTGCTCCATACAGATGCAGAGTCGTTAGTGTCACTGTTTTATTCAGGTGATGTGTTTGTTGTTCTAGGATTAGAGATGAAACATCATCACCTTGAAAACTGAGTCCAGATGCTTTTATTTAAACCTTTTTTTCAAGATCTCCTGGATGACTGAGAACCTTCACAGACACTCTCCTTTGTAGCAAATAGACTTTAATGATGATAGACTTTATATCTACATCAAGTGAACCACACGTGTGAAAAAATGTTCTGCTATGATCAATAATACCCATCCTATGTCTGAATCTGTTATCTCATTAATCACAGTGTAAGAGAACATTACTTATTTTAAATCTTTTGCCGCTGTTCTAGGATTTAGCCAATGGACGTATTATGGACCACTACACAAGGCTCTACTAATCTTTGTGACTGTCTTTTATTTTTGGGCTTGTAACTTGAGACTGTAAAAAATGCACTCAGCAGATGATGTAAATAACGGCAATAGAAAAATATATGGACTTGATTCTTTAGTTTATGTGGGTTGTTCTCAAAATTTTTTGACAAGCTTTTGCCAATGTTTGAATTCCAATTAATCTTGTGCTAAATCCTATAAGCTATTTACAGTGGCCTGTAAGTAGTTCAGGTAATTAATCATTGCATACCTTGTGAAATCCATCCCAAGCTCCATGACAACTACATCCACTGAATGTTTTTTTTTTCCCTTATTATGTCTTTGTTGATTAAAATCTAACTCCTGCACACCTGAAATAGACATCTCATTTTCACATCTGCAAATACAACTGCTTTGACTAACCTATAAGATGGTTGTCGGCTGGTTGAAAAGCCTAAAATCAAAATTTTGGCCTAATCCAGTTCCAGGAACACAAAACACAGGCCTTGTTAAATCTACCACCCATATCAACACTACATCCACTTACACTGATGAAGATATCAATATTTGCTCCCCTGTTATCTTTTTTGATTGATTGATTTGTTTGTATATTGAACTGAATTACAAAAAAGTCTAAAGAAAATCTACTTCCTTTTCCTTACACCATTGTCATGCTAAAGTGGAAAAGCTGGCAGGGGTGCAAGACTTCAGACCAGTGGCCTTGATGTCTGTCATAATGACTACCATTAAGAGGCTACTACTCCGGGCTGCTAAGGACACAGGTACAGCAGGCACAGGACCCATTACAGTTACTGTAGATTTCACAAATGCCTTCAATACAAGCCAGAAAAAACTTAAGAAGATGGGAGTGGATCCTATTTTCATTTCATGGATTTACAACAATCTGACAGAGCGGTCACTAGAGGTGGGTAAAGAAGCCTAAAATTGAACTCAAGTTAGAGTAGCCATCCATCCATCTTCTACCGCTTATCCGGGGCCGGGTCGCGGGGGCAGCAGTCTAAGTAGAGAAGCCCAGACTTCCCTCTCCCCAGACACTTCCTCCAGCTCTTCCGGGGGGATACCGAGGCGTTCCCAGGCCAGCCGAGAGACATAGTCCCTCCAGCGTGTCCTAGGTCTTCCCCGAGGTCTCCTCCCGGTGGGACATCCCCAGAACTCCTACCTAGGGAGGCGTCCGGGACACAGAATCTGGCTCTAGGGACAAGTTAGAGTAGCGTTACTTGAAAATAATTTTAATGAAGTAGAAGTAAAAGTAGTCCTCTAAAACATTACTCAAGTAAGAGTAAAAATGTAGATGTAAATGTAGTAAAAATGTTCCACCTGTAATCCCATCTAATTTAGTGTGTGTGTGTGTATGTGTGTGTATGTAGCCTTCAATAGTCTACATAAAAGATAGGATTGGTATTGTCTGTTGGGGGAGCAGTATGAATGTTAGATACAGCAACAGGACAAACCGGTCAGGAATTGTGTTTCTGTGATGGGTGGGAAAGTGGACTCAGTGGAGGGCCATCGTGGAGAGGAGGATGAGGAGAAGATGCAGGCCATCTTCAACATCAGCAGACATCCTCTCCATGAGACTTGTTCAGCTCAGAGAAGCAGCCTCAGTAATGGGCTCCTCTTCCTGCGCTGTCGAACTGAGAGGTTCAGGAGATAATTTATTCCTGCTGCCATGAGACTATATAACAGCTCCTGTAAATCTATCTATCCCTCCATCTATAAGGTTCTAATTTAGAAATGAGCACAGTAAAAAGCGTACATGTTTCAAAGTGTGGGAACAATTTGATTTAATTTCACCCACCAAGGTTGCTAATAGGCTATTTTTAGTTTGTGTTAAATGTTAAAATGTTATATCTTTATTCTTAGTCTTTATTGTATTGTTATATTACAGATAGATGCTTTATTTTATCGATATTCTTTAATATGTTGTACCTCGCATTTGTAAATTATTTCTAAGTGCTTGACTTGCTCATAGGAGCTGGCCTATAATAACAACACTTCTATGTTGAGGCACTATCTTGCAAAGCATTCCTCTGGCCCACAATCATCCAGCAGAATAGCTTATTTTCCATATTCACATGTTTCTTTTCATTTACTTAAAAGTTTTTTTATTCTGCAGAAAACAGAAAAGGCATTTTAGATAAGGGCCTGATGAACCTTATCATGAAAGTCTGTCAGGCATTTTGCATTGTGGAGGATGTGAGGGTTCAGAGAGTTATTCAGCCTTGTCAAGCCAACATACATTCTTCCATCAAGGAAAGCTTTGAAAGCAATGGTTGAGAAAAAGTTTGAGAAAGAGAAGGCCAAGTTAGAAGTGCAGAAGGCCACAGCAGTGAGTCTGACATCAGATATGTGGACTTTCATTCACATGGATTCCTACTTGGCCGTAACATGCCATTTTGTTGAGACTATGGGGAGACTGTCAACTGTTTTGCTGGAAGTGGGTCATTTCCCACAGTCACACACTGCTGTCAACAAAGCTGACGTTAAGACCTCCCTCATTGACAACTGGGGAATTAAATTAAAATGTGTCTTATCACAGATGGCGCACAAAACATGATTGCATGTGGAAATACTATTTGCATTGCCCATGCACTAAATTTAGTTGTCAAAAAAGCTATCGAACAAACACCAGGGCTGGAGGATACTAGAGGAAAGGCAATAAAGATTGTGGGCTATTTCAGGAGCAGGTCTCTGGCTAGACAACAAATGTCCAAGACCATGCATAAGTTGGTGAAAGAAGTAGAGACACGCTGCAATAGAACTTTTGAGATCAATTCAAGGCTCCCTGAACAGCAGGAACCATTTGGTGCTTCACTGGCCTCACTATGCACCTGCATTGTCCTCTGCTGATTACCACACCATGGCAGAATGCATCACTGTGCTGTTGCCTGTTAAAGAGGCAACTGCAGTGTGTGGTTCTAGGATCATGCATTTGCTGCGGCTCCTTTGGAAACAAAAAAACAAGAACTGACTGATGACAAGGTTGCACAGCTTTGCAGTGCACTACTACATCTGGTGGGTGAGTGGCTAAGTAGCAAGCCAAATTGCACTGGCCACTCTCCTGGATCCGCGTTTTAAAACAATTTTGCAATCCCACAAATGCACGGAATAAAGTTGATAGGTTAACAGCAGAATGTGCTGCTACAGTGAGCGAAAATCTTTGTCACAAGAATCTACATAAAGAGCAGAATCAGTTAGATTATGACTATATACACAGTTGTGCTCATAAGTTTACATACTCTGGCAGAATTTGTGATTGTCTGGCCATTTTTCATAGAATATCAATGATAACTCAAAAACCTTTTTTTCACTCATAGTGTTTGGGTGAAGTCATTTATTGTTTACTCTTTTTAAATTATAATGACAACAGAAACTACCCAAATGACGTTGATCTAAAGTTGACATACCCCAGTTCTTAATAGTATTGCCACCTTTAACATCAATGACAGCTTGAATTCTTTTTGGTAGTTGTGGATGAGGCTCTTTATTTTCTCAGATGGTAAAGCCGGCCTTTTTTCTTGGCAAAAATACTTTGTTTCCTTTAAATTCTTGGGCTGTGTCGCATGAACTGCACATTTGACATCAAAGGACTCTGACGGACTGGCTTTATCTTGGACACATGGAAAGTTGGGTGAATCTGCATTGAGCACGGGAGCTTCAACCTCCCCGCTGCGGGATTGATGACTCGCTCAATCAAGAAGTGATCAATAAATCGGGAAGCCATCTTTTTAAAGTCCACCTTGAGGGGAAAGTCCTTGGTGAGCATCCACACCTTGACCCACCTTTTGTTTTTTTCTTGGCAATTGTGGACATAACACAAATAATTGGGGAATAACCTGCCATCCACATCTGCTGGCAAAAAGTTTGCCACCTGAGAGAAAGCTGCTCTTTCAGCTAGAACTACATTTCCTATTTTAGAGTCAGAGATTACAGTTGGCCATAAGCCTGGGTCAGCAAAATTTATGACCGCCTCTGGAGGTTTTTTTTCTGCACTGACACTGTGATGCCAGCCTTATCATCATCATCATCATCATCATTGCTACCAGATTTCTCCTCTCTCCCTTCTCTCTCATTCGCTCTCTGTAATCGGCAACTCCATCTGTCCCTTCTCCTCCTGTTTAACTGCCTGTCTCTTTTCTTTGGTGACTTTTTCTGTCAGAGAACTTGTCTTGCATTAGGTCATTGTACGCAATATCATTGGGTTAAACTGCAATTCTGGCACTATTTCCTACCTCGCTCTGCCACAGAGCCGCCCCTTCCAAAGGCATCGACATTGCTGTAAGTTCCTCTCTCTGTCACTCGGCTCTGACTTTCCACAAAGGCAGCTTCCTAATAGTTTTTTTTTTATGTCATCATGAATTAAGTTTTGGTTTCTTTATACAACTGTACCCTAAAATGGAGCGGGGCCACAACTTTAGCTTCTATAGTTAACTTCCAGCTTCTCTGGACTCACCGGCTGCCTCATCTCTTGCTGTCACTCCTGCTTCCCTGTTCCTTTGTGAAAAAAAAAATCCCTATATAGGCTAATTCCTTAAATAATTTTTCTTCTTTTTGCTTCTCTTTATATCTTTTTTGCACACATGATTTTTGCCGACTGGCCATTTTATATTGCTAACATAGTTTGTGAGACAGTTTACCAATTTAATTTCCCACTATTAACATTGATGAATCAAACAATTTTATTGCAGAAAAGGGGGGTAATGTGTTAGACAAAGTATAATTGAATAATGAATATCAGGAAGATGATCATACAATTACGTAAATAAAACTTGACAAAATAGACTTATCCCAGCCCACACCTCTAAACAATAAAAATAAAAACAAAACAGATTACACCAGGCCTGAGACAACTGTACTATTTGCCCCTCCCAGTTGGCGGGCCTAAAGGACAGCACTGATGGGACACTGGTCTCTCTCTCCTGGGACAGGAACAGGGGTGGCTGGTACCCATGGGGGAGAAACCTGTGGCAGGGCTTGTCAGGGAGTACTCGTGGACATTCTCCTCTTAAGTTGGCCACCAGACCCTCTAATGCAAAAGTCTGTCAAATGTCAGGGTGACAGGTCATTCGGGAAGAGTTGGTCCACTGGAGGACTTCGGAGCGCAGGTCTTTAGGCACTAACTGCTTTCCATCCGGACAGCTGCTGGGACCTGGCTGGCCCTCCATGGCTGACTGGATACAATCCTCTATTGGCCAGGTTGCAGCGGCTACCAGATGAAACAATGGCAGGATGGGAGCGGGCTCAGTGGGGGAGTCCTCTCTCTGGAATTGCCTTGAGAGGGCATCTGGACAAGAACAAGGACAAGTGTGCTTGCTGAGAGGACAAATCTGTTCGCCCTTACGTCTAAGTTTTTGTGGTCCGTCTACAAAAGATAAGGTTTCTCAGCTCCCTCCAAAAGCGGGAACAAGATGCTGCGCAGCAATACACTATGGAGAAACCCATTGCAAGTTGCTACGCAGCATTGACTGTTTATAGGGAACTGTTTCTTACATAGGCAGCGGCCTAAATTGTATAGGTCTACAAATTGTCTGGTAACTTTCTTTCGATTAGTAAGCATCTAGCCATATCATACAGGGTTTGCCAGCTTCTCTCTGCTGTGCCATTTTGGTGGGCCGAGTAAGGTCCAGATGTCTCATATCTGATTTTATTCTTCGTTGACAATATCTGAAAGTCTCTGTTTGTTATCTGACCATATGCACTTAAATTCTCCATAGGGTAAGATGACAGCTTAGAACTTTTCTGTAGTCTGAACTGCATCACTCTTGGAATTCAGGAAGTACACTAATATGGCACCTGAATCTGTGAAAGACTGTGCATATTTGTTACCATCGGTGCTCACTGTTTTCATTGGGTCTGCCAGGTCAGTATGGAGGGGAGTCTTTGCTTGTCTGGCTCCCTTCTTTGCTCTGTGTAATACTTCACATTTTCTTTACCTTCTTTTCTTTCCAGAGTTATTCACTTCTGCGTTGACTTTGGGCTTGATGTGGGTCTGTACTTTGGTGACTTAATGTCTAACTGTTTGAGCCCATAATCTTTTACGGTGTTATGGTTTATTGGCAGAAGTTTTATTAACAAAAGAACTGAACGGCAGAGAAACAAACCAAATGTCTCTACAAAATAAAAGCTTGTCAACACACAGGGAGCAAGAGCACCACAGTTACCAATACTTAACAATGAGTGACGTAATGGTTACTTTTAGTGCATGTTTAAATGAAGCTTTCACATTTTTTAAATAAAAAATAATAAAGAGCCTGCCTACATCAGTTGCACCTGTGACATACAATCCTTATGAGAAGTAAAAACTAATAAAATTATATTATATAAAAGAGACCTTTTAAAAACAAAAAATAAATATTAAATGAAAATGGTAACAAATAGGCCTTTGACAGTAATTACAAGAAGACAAATTTGAATGTTCAGCTAGTTAGTTCATCTTTTAAGGTGTTTTCCTGGCAGGTGGATGACAGTTCAAGTTTCATTTGTTCCAAAGGCTGCATGTTCATTTTACTCCAGAATGCTCTCTTTATACTTTCCAACACTATTTTTGCACTGTATATGTAAACAGCAGTCACATTTCCCCATTGTAGGATCAATAAAGTCTAATCTAATCTCACAGGCACCTTAATAAGGTGACTCCTTAATACATGATTTACTGCTTGGGTCCATGGTGCTTGTGGAGGAAACATTCTGAATATAATAATGTGTTTAGATTTTGTGGTTTGTGGGGTTTGTGTGCACATGAAACCTCGAGAAATTAACCTTTTTGTGAACCATTTGGCTGGAAGGTTTCAAGGCTTCAAGAAGCTTCATTTGGCCATCACTATCTACGCAAAAAGATAGAGCATCCCCAGTGTGTGCCTCCACTGAAACACAGTGTAAAAGGTAAATGTATGTATGAACACATTTTCCTCATGTTTTCTCTCCTCTCATTTTAATCCCTGCTCTTTGCTAATGCACATTTTCAACTAATGTCTCAAACCATTTTCTAAATTGCTTTGTATTCATCTTGTACATTTATGAATCCTCCATAATCATGAGCTACCCTTATTACCCCTTTTAGCATTTGAAACATATTATTTTTTATAATAGCAGCAACAGACCGAACTTATTAACCTTATTTATGCAGCCTACTTATTCTTTTACAGCAACAAAAATTGAAATGCTAAAACAGACACATATTGTGTTTTAACAGACGTTTTGGCATTTGTACAAGGACTCTTGATAAAAAATAGTAACAGGTAAATTAAAATGTATATTAAAGTGCAATGTTCAGTAAAAACACAATGAAAAATATAGATGAAGCTTCTGCATTGCATGCACATTCCACACTTCCTTGAGGAACAACTTACTTGAAGCTAAACAAACAGGTTTGCTTCTTTACTGTAATCTGTATGACATAAAAAAGAATGAGGAAGTCCCATTGCCATTAGAAGGAACATGCAATGACACAGTTTAAAAAGGTGCAGAGACACAGACTCCAGTCACTTTGTTTAAAGCTTTTTTCATGCTTTAACTATGGAAGTTTTAACCAGTCCCCAAACTGGGGAACCAAGGTTAGCGAAACAGAGTTGCTCTGAGAACCTGTTGAAGTTTTTTTGTAATTTTCAGCCACTGTTTAATGATAATGAAGATTCCATGGATTGTGAGCCTGTCACGGTAATTCTTCCCGCACAGTGCAGCGTTTACCAGCTCCGCCTTCGGATCTGCATACAGGTAGTAAAAATATTCAGTTTGAAAATTTCATTTGATTTAAATGTTTTTTAAATGAGTTACACATTTCCAAAGCCACCTTAGACCTTCCAAGCTCAAGCTAAATGCCAATGTTTGCAATTATGTTGCATTAAAAGATATGACAATACCTGTCCTGTATTTGTTCAAAACTGAGCTCATGTGTTTGTCTAAATACATGGCTAATCCATATTTTAAGAGACCGGTGACGGTCTTATGTGTATTATGATTAAAATAACTTTGTTTTCTGTGCAAACTTTCATGAGTTAGTGGGTTTTCTTTGATATCTCTCAATGGACATCAATGTTTTATATGAGCAAAATTACACTCAAGTCCACCAAGCAACATGTAAAACCCTTCTGCCTTTTCCAATTTCTGTTCATAGGCTCAAGAACAAACCTGCCATCCTGACCCACTTTCAATATTGGACCCAGAGAAATACACTTTGCTCTATGCCAGGGGTGAGGACTGGTATGAAGCATATGATGACTGTCAAGTTATCCGAACATTGGACATTCCATGGTCATATGATAACACCGGCCGCATGTCAGCGCACATAGTGGTAAAACCAGTTGAGGCAGTCAACTCGGAAGACAAGCAAAAACAGCAAGAGCTTCTGACTTACCTGATTGATCATGACCTAGAGAAAGAGGCATCTGACAGACTGGATGAGCTTACATTCACTCGCAGAAAACTGGCATCTCCCAGGAGACTAGAATTGAGGAGTCGCAATAATGAGTTGTACGCCACAGAGCCATGGGTCACACATGCACCCATCCCAAGTGAGCTGCAGGATTATTTAAAAAGAAAGCTCTCTGTTACCCTCCATTACATGAGCAAAATCAGCTTTAGTGTGTTAGTCGATTACTCAGCGACACCTTCTGTTCTTTTGCAAGTTTGTCAAAGAGTGTTGGAAGATAAGGGAATTGAATATGACCGTACTGATCCTCTGGTGTTGAAAGTTGCTGGTCGCGAGGAGTTTTTAACCGGAAGTCACATGCTTAGTGACTTCCTGTGGGTTCGGCATTGCATGAAAACCAATCAGGAACCGCATCTGTCAGTTGTGCCGTGGTCACACCTACCAGATGACACGGTGAAGTTTGTGGACTGGCCACTGGTTGATGGTTTCAGTGGCCAGTTCAACTCCCATGAGGATCTCCGCCTTGACAATAAAGACCTGGATGACATCTTTATGATATCTTTATGGGACTGCAACAGAAAATTGCGTGTCAAACTGCTTGGTTTTGACATACCCAAATTGCCAGACAAGTACCCTCAGTCTGTATACATAGAAGCCTCCATACTCTATGGCGGTAAAGTTATCTCCTCGGTGTCCTCTTCTCCAAAGGCCTTTGCAGAAGAAGTGCTGTGGAACGAGTGGTTGGAGTTTGACATTCTCCTTAGTGATCTGCCACGCGGAGCAAAGCTTGGTTTCGTTATCAATGATACAGGTAATGACAACGCTTCAGTGAATAAAGAACTAAAGGCTGCATCGGTGAAGGAAACAAGAACCTCAGTCAAAGACCTAAAGTCTACACGAATCAAAGATTCAAAAAACACATTGCCCTCAGCCAATAAAACAGCCGAGCAGCCAAAAGGGAAGGGCAACGGGCTCTACTTTGTCAATCTGCTTTTAATAGATCATAGGTAAGTTTTTTTTTATCAGTTTCTATAAATAGAAATTTCATCTTAAAACTGTCTTTATAATAATTGTGGAAGTGTTTTTCAGACATGGTTGCTTCGGGAACTGTTATTCCAGAAAGTTCCTCTCGGGGGTTCAATGTAACAGAGATTTAACATTTTAGTTCCCTAAAAACCATTTGAGCACACCTTTAGAAAATCAGATGTAACTATATACAGTACTTAATGTTAAGCCCAAATGCAGAAGCATTCCCTCCAGGCTATACTGGCTAAGTGTAATCACACACTACCATCAACCACAATGCTTTTCATTTTACGTCACTAACCAAAATTCAGCCACTTCAACACTTGCCACATTTCTCTGCAGGTCTGTCCTTAGCCAGGGCTCCAAAACACTCTACATGTGGTCCTACCCTGGGCAGAATCAGGAAGAGGCCATGACTTACCAGGCAGACAAGCTGTCCTCTGCTACAAACCCAGACATTACCAATTCCATGGCTATTAGCTTTCTCCTCGACCGCTACAGCTTTCCTGTCGTTCTTCCAAACAGTTCTAGGATTGGAAATGCAGACAGTCCCACCTCAGATCTACCTTCTTCACCCAAACCTATTGCTTCGCCAGTGTCTCCATCCCCTTCCACAGTACCCACTAACTGTTCCTCTTTGTATGAGAGCTCTGCTAGGGATTCAGCAACTAATAGTGTACCTCTTAGAGCTCCAGGCCACCGGGTTGGCCTTGGAAAGTTCCGGGAGGAGAGCGTTCGCTATTCATCCAATCTTCCCCAGTTTCTTCGCAAGATCGATTGGATGAACCGTGTAGTGGTTGAAGACGTCCACTGGCTCCTTGAAAACTGGGGTGATCCTGAAAATCTAGACTTGACTGTGGCTTTGGAGCTACTGAGCATGGACTTTGTTGATGAGAAAGTCAGGAGGCTTGCAGTTGCGAGGTTGGAATGCCTTTCCAGTGATGATGTGCTTAAGTATTTGCTGCAGCTTATACAGGTTTGTATCCAGTACACAAATATTAGATCTAATGGCAGCTATATCTAAATTACAAATAAAAAGATTTTGTTAATCATAATGACAAAAAGTGCAAAAAGTTTAGACTTTGAGAATCATGAAAGGCCCCACTTCTCTAGGAGACTTCGTCAAATCTGATTTTAACTGATACAAGAGCTGAGCTTATATCACTAGAGCGAGGGGTTTGACCTAAAACTAACTCTGATTGGACCAGGCTGTTCTGGTCTCATAGTTGTTAGCATGAAAGGGCAGTGTGACTCCTGATGTGAGTTAGTGTCACTGTTCCATTCAGGTGTAGTTCTTCTAGAGTGAAACTTTAGGTTTCAAAACACTGTTGTAAATAACTGAAAATGGCCTCCTTTACTTCTCTTTTAAACCTCCTGTCCTCTCTTGCCTGTCTTTGCTTCAACCTGTTCTTCAAGATGACCTGGATGACTGAGAACCTTCACAGACACAATCCACTGAGTTGCAAAGTAGACAAAACTGTCTTTGAAAATATGTGTATGAAGCTGCGAGTGCTAGTGTTAGCCTTGTGATTATCCACTCCCTACACTGCATCATTCCCCAAGCAGCTAGAAAAAATAATTTCAACTACAGAACAGCTTAGTTGAAAATTACTCCTGGTCTTGTGAGTTCTTATTTTAAGACATCTATCTAAAAGTGAATTGTGGTTGTGTTTTGTTTTTTGTCATAAAGACACTCAAAGTTGAACCATACCATGATAGTTTCCTGGCTCGGTTCCTCATCCAAAGAGCTCTTCGGGTGAGTCATCTTATTTACTTGTCTGACAGTTTTATTATGTCTTTGTACTGTATATTTTATTATTATCCTGACTATTGGTTGTTTGTGCAGAGCAAGAGAATTGGGCATTTCTTCTTCTGGTATGTGCGCAGTGAGGTGGCAGGGTGTCTGCATTTCCGACAGCGCATGGCTGTGATTTTAGAGGCCTACCTGCTCGGCTGTGGTCAGGCCATGCTTGATAGCTTGACCCTGCAGGTTCAGGCTGTGAATGCCCTAAAGGAGGTCGCTATTACTATCAAGCAACTCTATCCAGACAAGAAAGACCTTGACTCGGCAGGTAGGATGCAGCTGGGACTTTTCTGTTCTTGTCTTTTGGGCTTTTCAGTAACTCATCCCATTTTATTTATTTTGGGTCTCATTGCAATAATAGTCATTAGTAATTTCTTGACAAAGTCTTTGTTGCTTATTAATCATTACTGGCGTCTATGTATGATGCTTTCTAACAACCATAGTTATCATTATGGAAATGTCAGAGGTGTACAGACAAACACAACTTGAAGTGAATTAATGAACAAGACTTCGGTTGACTTAGGCAACAGACATATGTTATACTCAAATGAACCAATTATAAATGATAGACCTGTGAAAAAATGACTGCAGTTTTATGTTTTAAAGTACACAATACACATTACAAATCATTGTCCTTTTATTACTTACATGTGTAATCTCTTTCAAGCCTCTTGAAGTGGCAACTGTTCATACTCAAATCTAATTTTCTGTTAAAATAATTACATGATCAAAGATGGACTTGTTATAACATGTCTACCAGGTGTTTAGTACTGTTTATATTCATAAACAAAGTCACATTAATAAGTTAAAAGCTTCTAGGAATTCTTGATTTGAAACATTTTTTTAAGTGCTTTTCAATTTGAATTTCATAGACTATTTTGGACTAAATTGGTGAGAAAAATATCTTTCTCATATAAAAGTTACCAATTATACATACTATTTTTACATTTATACGCACATAGTGAGGCAGTTAAATTGAGGTTCTGTCTTATTATAAAGTTCAATGAGACAAAAGTATGTGTGTAGTAGTGTTGTCTTTGTTACTGCCTCCTTAGTGACACATTAGTACCTCATTAATGACACAGCTATTTTTGAGAAATCAAGCAGAAATCAAGGTCAAGATCGTCACAGTTAAGGTTTTTAATATACTTCAGTATAAGCTGTGTCCTTTGCAAACTGCTTTTAGCTTTGCCAGCTGTAATAATGAAAAAGAACCTTAGTTTACCGCTGTGCAGAAGAATCAAAAAAGAATGATGAGAGTTAGTTAAAACTATTTAGTTAGCTTGTTGCATCAATGAACAAATTGTTTGTGTTGTGTGTTGTAGCCCCGCTTCGTTTACAGGAACATATCCGAAACAGTAGCCTTCCAGATGAATTTGTGCTGCCGTATGACCCACGTGTCAAAGTTGGAAGTATCCTGGTAAGCCTACAGACGTAAATTGATATGAGGCCTCTTCATCCTTACTCTATTTTTTTCTCTTATCCCAGCTGGAAAAATGCAAAGTGATGGCCTCCAAGAAAAAGCCTCTGTGGCTGGAGTTCTCTCCCATGCACTCTCCTACTGCTGCCCCACCCGTGGGGATAATTTTCAAACATGGGGATGATCTGAGACAGGACATGCTTGTCATTCAGGTCAGATACACACTAAATCAATGACCTGAATGTTTAGTTAAATTAAGCATTTGTGGTGACAATCAAATTTGCACTTCTCAGACTTTCATGTTGATGGACTCAATCTGGCAGGAAAAATCATTGGACCTCAACCTTATCCCATATGGATGCATTGCTACTGGACATAATATTGGTATTAACAAATCTTTTGTTTTGTTTTCATCCACATTTTATATATCAGCTAATTTTAAAATCCAGCTAATTGAGTTACAGACAAGATTCACTACATTCACATTTAGTCATTTTCTATTGTTTTTATTGTGATGTAGTTCTTTTGTAAATATGCAGACCAGCAAGTTGTTCATAAAGGCACTCAAAGCCCAATGTTTTCCTTTTGTGCTAGGTATGATTGAAACAGTGAGAAATGCAGCAACTATCGCTGCAATCCAGAGGAGCCATGGAGGAAGTGCTTCAGCCTTTCAAAACGAAGCTCTCTTTGAGTGGCTCAAATCAAAGTGTCCCCTCCAGGAAATTGTATGTATATGACATTTCTATTATTGCATAGAGAATTGCAAAAGAATAACTGGTCATATTAGAGTAGAAATAAAATAAACAAAAAGACTTCACATTTCACACACTTCTCATATAAAAGTTACCAATTACACATACTATTTTTGCATTCTTACGCACATAGTGAGACAGTTAAATTGAGGTTCTGTCTTTTCATAACAAAGTTCAATGAGACAAAAGTATGTGTGTAGTAGTGTTGTCTTTGTTACTATAGCACTTCCAGACCATGGAGACCTTTGTCAAGTCCTGTGCTGGATACTGCGTGGCCACTTATATATTAGGCATAGGAGATCGTCATAATGACAACATCATGATCACTGACAAAGGTAAGCACCGCATTTTTGCTCTCACGACTTACTATGCATCACGATACAGCTGTAACAGTTATAATAAGAAAGTTAAGTTATGTGATAATTAATCTCTAAAGTAGTGAATAAAAGAATCAACAATTGTCATGGATATTGTCACAGAATAGATATTGACTGCAATTTTAGCTTTTTCTTTTCGAAAAGTGAAAAACAATTCCCCAAATGTCATATCTTTCTTATGTTTGGTACATATTTTGGAACTAAATGCGTGCAATATTTTAGGGTATTTGTTTGTACATATTGACACTAATTCTCTCCCCACCCAAAAAGAAATAAAATATATTTTTAAATAAATATAACATATTTTTTTTTATCTCAGGCAACCTCTTTCACATTGATTTTGGTCACATCCTGGGAAACTGGAAGCGCGTCTTTGGTGTTAGCAGAGAACGCGTGCCCTTTGTCCTCACACCAGACTTCCTGCATGTCATGGGTAGGAGCAAAAATCATCCGAATCCTTTGTACTTTGAACGCTTTAAGGTAAGAAGACTTCCCCCACAATATACTTTTGTGCTACATTATTTATGCTTACAATGTGTGCCTAATTCCACAGGACATTTGCACTCAAGCTTATCTCTCCCTTCGCTCCCACTCTCATCTCCTCATTACGCTCTTCTCTCTCATGCTGCTGACGGGCATCCCGGAGCTAAGCTCAACACAGGACATGCGCTACCTGCGGGAGGTGCTGCAACAGGAGCGCAGTGAGGAGGATGCCAAGAAGCACTTTCTGGAGCAGATTGCAATCTGTGTGAATGATGGCTGGAAAGTGCAGGCCAACTGGTGGATCCACATGGTCGCAGGCATCAAGTAGGCTGTTGGCATGCATGTGCGCCACTGAAAATGATGCTATTGGATTTTAGTCACTATTCATTTTTCTATTGTCTCCTGCTAAATAATCAACACTTTGGACTTATTTACATATGTATGAATCTATCCAAGCTAATTCACCTCCAGTTGACATTTACATGGATTTTTTGATTTGTGCAAGAAAAAAACAATTACATGACATGAGGTCAACATGAATAAGAAAATTAATTTAATGGATGTACTTGAAAAGGACTTCTCCTTCTGGCCATCTTTTTATATTTTTGCCAGTAATTTTGAAAATGTAATCATGTTAAAAAAATGTATGAGGAAACAAAATACCCCAGATTTGCAAGGAGCACAATTTCAGACTTTTGTATGTAAAAACAAAAATATGTATGAATAATTAGCATTATGTAGTGGGTTTTGATCAAGGGACTGAAGGAAACTGCGTTGACAGGTCACGTGTGAGTGCTGTGATAGTGCGTGCCTAAGCAGTTCTGACAATGCATGCCGTCACAGTTGGTCCTAATATGACCTCATTGGAAAGCACCAACAATAGACGGGACTGTAGAGCCGAGGAATGTGAAAGGGGGTCGCCTGGAGTGACAATTAGAGAATTAGGCTGAAGCACCTCAACTCTCCAGAATTACTTTGCCTGTGCTCTATAATTCTTAATGTTCACATCAATGCAAGAATTATATGATAAAAAAAATCTATTTGGGAATGATAATAATTTAAAATAGCTATTGAAGCAGGTTTTACTTGCCATGCTTTTATTATTCTTTCTGTAACAAGTACATTAAAGCTTTCAATAAAATTACAGGGACAAACAATACAGGGATATTTTCAAGCTAGGTGTGTTAAACTGTGCAAAGGGAGGGAAGGCAATTATTTAAAACCTGAGTCATCAACACATACTGTATAAACCTGTTGTTTGTTGTTTTCTACTCCTCATCTAACTCATTTGCAAAACATTTTATAAAATAAAATAATAAATAAAAATAGAAATGTTTGAGTAAGTATGAAGGACGTAGGACATAGTGATTTATTGCAATTTTTATCACACTTATAAGTACTTGGACAAATATTACAGAGCAGTCAAAGATACACTGAAAAGATAACTGGTTAAAAATAGCATACTTTTAATAAAAAAAATTGAATTGTATGTTAAAAATATAATATATTCATTATTTGTCTATCACTTGCCCATGTTAGGGCTTGCAGGGGCTGGAGCCTGTCCAAGTTACAGCACTCCTAAAACACAGAAGCAGCCTTAGTAAATGCATAAATTTATATTGAATTAATTATAGTGCAATATTTTTGTAAAGTATACCGCATAAAACAGTGCATTAAAACCATATTCTGTATGATGTTGCATTGCTGATGCAGCTCTGTTCATGGACATCCATGGATGAAAATATTTGGTCTTATTTTTATACATAGATTACAACATTTTTTATACATAGATTACAACTGAGGTGAAGGTTAACGAAGCTGGATAATTTCAGCGGCTGTTAGTGAAACAGAGAAGTGTTAAGGGGCAGTTCTCAATCCCATGTTTTATGTGCTTTCAATGGAGGGTTAATAAATGGAAAAAGCCTTGCCAAACAGACACATTTCATTTACTACTGTCAATAGTGCCATTTGCTGACATCTGCTGGTGACATTGCAGGTTCTGCTTGACCTCACATCCTGCCTGTAAACACCAACGGTAGCCCGGCAGGGACATGCTTTGTCAATAAGATAAATTTCATAGAAATGGGTCACATCATGAGTTTGCTTTAGTAATTTATAAAGAAAATCAATTTAGTTGTGAAATATTTGTAACCCTAAGGCAAAATTGTGTTCAAATAGACACAGAGAGCATCATACTGTAGGCTACAAACAACATACATAGTGCACCTTTAAATTTACTAACTGCAGGGGTTAAGCACTGTGGGGAAGCTGGCCTAAGTGGTCAAAAGTAGGAAGCAGACTCACATTCCCATAAAAACCCAATTTATTTAGCACCGTGGTAAACGTTGAAAATTAATACATATTTACAAAAAACATAACTGAGCTTAACTAAGGCACCCACAACAGACATTAAACCCCACATGTACCAGGCTATTCCTCTTCTCTCCAATTACTCCCAGTTTTTATACTCTCCCAGCAGGTAAGGGCCCTCCCCTGGACAGGTATATCTGACTCTAAGGTAAGGCCACAACTTGTGTTCACATGTTCACAAAGGGTAAGTACTTTCTACCTTCACAAATGATTTCAATCCCCTAACTTATAACAGTGTTTAACTAATACTATAAACATTGATTAACGTTGATTGAAACTTAACATATGCATGAAATGAACAACTACATAAACTAAAGTGAGTTATGTGACAAACCCACTTTGTCACAAGCACCTTATTAATAACTCAGTCGAATTGAGATGAAAATGTCATCATGGATCCATAATTAATTAAAGGTTATATTTCAATCAATGTTCAGTGTGTTTAATCATATGCTTTATTGTGAAACGTTGTGTTTTTTATAAAGTCCAGACAATCCACTTGACCGAAAGTTGGCTGGTAACTTTTATTTGCTGAATTGTACATTGTTAATAAAAATATATATGTGAAAGAACACAAGGGTCTGCGAGCAACTGTGCATAAATGTGCCATTCCTTTTAACTTTTGCAATTATTGCCATATCCATGCTGTGAAGAGGTTCAGTAAAAGGGATAATTATATAGCAGTAGGTTTCCACATTGGCGTTTGATGTGCTGGTGAACAAGTCAAGACTTAATGTTAATTGCTTTTGAGTGACTTGAAAATAGAATGGTCCTTTTTGAGATAAAGGTTATTACCCTCTATGTATAAGTGCAATGAATTCACTGTTTCATATTGCACCTTTAAAGAACTGTAATGTACGTATGTGCTAAATCAACTTCATGGTAACTAGAGGATGTGACCTTTTTTGAGATAATCAAGTTAAGAGTTTTGAATTTGATCTTCTTACCCAGGCCTAGGATAGACTAAGCACCACTGACATTAGCTGCTTCATGAAGCTGCTTCGATGGCCAACTTTTTTTCACTAGAGGGCACACCTTTGTCACTGTGTGCTGGTGCAAGGGTTACGGTGATACACATGTAGCACTTGTTAACACCTTACAACATATTAAAATACATATAATATTCTATTATTGACCAATTCTGACAGTGAAGTACTACTGCACTGCAATATAAAAGTACAAACTCGGAGTCATCGCAACACTTTTAGTTGTCACCTGATGGACTAACATGCTGACATCTCATCAAGCAGACGGAGTCAAAGAGCCATAATGATATATCATACACAATGATAATGACATATAATAATGAAAAGAAAAGGGGGACACTGGATTTGAACTAATAATTTATGTCTTCAAAGCATGTGTAGCATCCAGATGTTAAGTTAAATACGTAGGCCATCATGTCCTGTTAATTGTAGTCTTTTAAATTTTGTTTCTCAACGTTTCGTCTAATTTTTGAACCACTTATTTTCTCTTTGACAGTTTTAGAGTTTTGTGTGTTTTGTGTGTGTGAAAGTGTGGCTTTCCAATCATGTCATACAAAAGCTTTATTAATGCTTCACAAAATGGATAATTATGAATTCCAGCCATTCCCCGGTCTCAACTTGCACAAATCAGAAGAACCATGACTATTAGCTGTCTTCTGCCCTTTTTTTCAGTAAATGGTTCTATTTTCTGTACTTTAGTTTCTTATTTAAACATGTCTGTATCTTGGGAACATGTACTCAGAGATCTACAGCATAGAAAGTACCAGACCTTAAAACACACATAACCTCTTGTTCAGTCTTTGTGCTTGAAAGCTGCAGGTCGTGGATGATGATCCACGACTATACTGACACACTATATAATGAGCTTGGTGAAGGAGGTTGTCATCATGTTTTGATTATTGCTCTGTTAAATCCTGAGTGAGATTCAAACTCACTATCACTAAACCATACCTGTGTCTTCACTCAAAAAATACACATTAGATAAACATTAGCATAAAAATCTAGCGTTGTCTGGTAACGTTGCCTCCCGCCTGCCTCTTGCCTAATTGTGGGCACATCTGTGCAGCCCTGGTGATTATAATTCTTGAATAATATAAACATGTTTTAAATAATTTCCTTTCCTTCACTTATGTTACTGTTACATAACATAATAAAAGCCTCTTCTTCAGCCTGAAATGTTTATTGCAATGTGGTATGTGAGCCATGTACTCACCTTGGGTTCCAAGCAAAAAAGTTCTGAAATATGCATTTAGCTTGAAATTATAGTTTGATCATTATAGTGGTTTTTATTAACTACCTACTGATATGGTTAAGGTTAGGGTTAATGTTAAGGTTGTGGGGTAGTAACAGGTCTCGGTGTAACAGGGGCCCACAATGAAGGCTGATAACATTTGAGTTTACAGGTATGTTTCAACAATTAATATTTGTGGTAAATGTATTTATGATGTATTTACATCAATCTATGTTGAAGACATATCTTTTCACTTTGGCATTTGGTACTGGTTAAGAAAGACATCTTAACTTCTATTTATTTCATTTCATCTATTTTCTTGATTTGCCATGTTTTATATTTCTGAACTGTTAATGTATGTTATATTTTACACATTTTTAGTTTGTGTGCAGCTCAGAAAGTTTCAGCATTTTGTGTGAAACGTGCTTTGCTTTCGGAGCAGAATAATAGCTTGATAATTCTTGCAAAATACAGAAGCACCTGGGTTCAGGTTGACGTGGATGGGCCTACCTGCTCTGATTTCCACTGGTGAGTTGTAGGTGTCCCTTAGCCCCACCTGCTTCTCCGGGTGGATACAGTAGGCTGTACCGCTGCACACGGGACAGGAGCCCACACACTACCGTCAGACGGGAGCAGTGGCTGTGGGATACAGAGGAGGAAACAAGTGGGGTACTGGAAGAGCCAGAGAAACTTTGACAGAACCAGCAGCGGAAAGGTTAGCGCTCCATCTTTTTTTATATAATTTTTATTTCAATCGTTTTTGCTAACACCTGAGGGAGGCTAACACACAAACGGCATGCATAAAACTTCTGTAAGCTTTAGATTTTACCGCACTGACGCTTCATAAACATCAAGAAGCCTCTCTTTTTGCCTTTTTGCTTGTTGATTTCGTAAGGTGTATGCACTTTGCTGTCACATTCCTCTTACTTTCCCGCTTACTTTTTTGTGAAGACACTTTGAACGTGTAACTGTGTGCGGGGTGTGTTGTTTTATGCTAGGCTAATTTGTCATTAGTTGTTAGCCTGACACGCCAAATATAAAGTTAATGTTGGCTAACAATGGCATTTTGACAATTTAGAAAAGAGGTTTACAAGATTAGCTTCTTGTGAGACCTATGACTTTAACAAAACAAGCTATAAACTAAACACAGACTGGTAATGACTAACTAACCTATTCCAATGGACTATCTACTAATTTATTATTGATTCATAAACTCAATTTTGTAGGCTAAATATTTTTAAATAAATGTTGGCATGTGACAAATGTATAAGAAATTGTTAAGTTACCAAATGTAAAAATAATCTTTCAGTAAATGTTGCTATTTGACAACACTAGTAATGACAGACTTGTATTGAACAACATTGTTCTGTCTCAGTCGGGGCGGCAGGTTTCTGACACGGTTGATCAAATTCCGAGCAGATTAACTAACAGCACAGATTAATGCAGTGTAGAGCTCACATTCACTGTGCAGTGCTTTGGGTGATGTAGAAATGTCTGCAGGTACGAAAGCATCAGCACTCATATTACAGTTCTTGCTCTTGACCCGAACCCATGCAGTCAAATTTATTTTGGAAATAAATCATCTTTGTCTTGCTGGAGCTTGTTTGAGTTGTTATTTTATTAATTAATTAATAATTTGTAAAATGTATCTCTTCGAAGTCAATCTGGTGTTTACTTGGTAACCATGTCTAGTATGTGTGATTATTTAGGTGTGTGTGTGTGTCCTGAAGTACAAATTCCCATGAACCTTTGCAGGCTTAGTCTAGGTTTAATCAGCTCAAGGACCTGGCCCCTTGCCCTGCTGCTGAGATCAACTCTAACCTGAAGGGGTTAAGACGATTCACAATCCACATAGAGCCCCTTCGCTTGAACTAACAGTCTGAGAAAGAAGAGCGAAGAGTTTAAATACAAGAAATACAGAACATTTGATCTTAGTGTAGCTCCCAATTCCCTTAGACCTCATTTGTTAATGTTTTGTCTTTAGAAAGGCTTCTCAAGTTCAATTTGCATGTGGTGATAATCAGAGTGGCACAGTTACTCTGCTAGTGAGTCTGGGATACTGTCATGAGGAATAGTCAAATAAAATAAATTAAATCTTTCATTTGCATTTTTTAAAATATTTTTTACCATACAACACTGTAACACTTAAAAAATAATTGCTACTTAAATGTTTTTCTGACAGTACACTGGGTGAATAAACCTATTTTTCAAACTCAGTAGACATGGCTAACATACATCTTGTAATATTACAGTAATTTGGTGGTATTGGACTGTGTTATTGCCAGCATGACATGCCTAATAGAGGGGTTGCAGTCTCATGTGTGTTTTAGAGATCATTAAATGGCACCCAATGCACCAAACCTAATTAGGCTTTAATAGAACGTGTGTTACAGCCAAAATCAATGCAACGTTATGATTCATTCAGTTCCAATAACTAGTAAGTCTACCATCTAAGCCCTCATTACATGTCCCATCACATGCCACTATGGCCAGCGTGTTATCCAACTGGCTGATTATGTGAAGTTTGTATTTGGCAGATCAATAGGACCACTCTCATTTATGGACACCACCCGCCTGTTGCCACTCCATCAGCTTTTGTCTGCCCGGCCTCTGCGGGTTGACACACTCATAATCATGTCTATTGATAGAAAGAGAAAGAAATCAAATGTTTTTGGTGCTGCATAATTTCATTAGTTTTCTAAAAAAGATGCTTGTTTTAATAAGTGCATGTGTAAATAGCCACAGCAACAGGTAGATATGCTGCTGACGTCTCATATGAGTATATTTATAAGTTTTATGGGTTACACAGATCCCTAATATATTACAAAGCTTTTTCATATTCAGTGTCAACTGTTTGCTATGCCTATTTTTATTCCAGTTAAAGAAAAGATTAATGGAAATATGATTCAATAAATGCCTGTTTACACCTTGTTTGCACGTTTGTAGTGTAGTTCTTTTCAGTTTTTGTTTATTGTTTATATTAAGTCAAGTTTTATCAGTCACTGTAAATATACAGTAATTCAGTTTCCAAGTTCCTGTTGCATTTTATGGTGACTTATAAAGAATACATACTTTTTCATTAGACATTTTTACACATCCATTTTGAAGAAGGGCAATATGTTTGAAGAAAATCTGACGGTCTGACTGGAAATGATCTGCCTGCGACACCCTGCTATGTTTCATTGACTCATAGAATCTACAGAATATAATTTTTGTCACTCAATCTGTCTTCAGATAAAGTTTATTATCACTTATTGATAACCTCCTGCTTTTTGTGTTCTTCCTAATATCTACCGGAAACGGTCTCAATCACAGATTTGTTTCCGCTGCAACAGGAAAGCGCAATTTTGTCCAAACTGGTACGGAATCAGAAGTATTATCCTATTAGTTTGTGTGTAGGCCTGTCCTGAGCTTTGAGCTTTGGTACATGTTTATGGTGCTTATGAATAAATACAACTCTGCTAGTTTGTAAGCTGCAATTACTTTGCTATCATTGCACACAGCAGCAACATCCAGCAAAAAAGATTGTCTAGTTAGAAACGTTGTGTGATTTTGTTTTTTATTTTGTTCTTTTATAGATCTTAAGTATTTTTATCAATGTAAATAACTCTAAGTGTATTGTCTGCAGACCCGCTATCACGTTGACCTTCCCCAGAGGACATCCGTCTAAGCTCTAAACTCACTGTTCACCTCCACTTCTTGCCAACTCACTCTCTGGGGTTGTCAAGTTGAAACATGAACGTTGAGATTGCATCGGCGTCTTTTGTGTCTGCACTCTATATAGATCAGAGCTATTCGCTGGAGCTGATGTCTGATCACGGCCGTGCCTGCTTCTTCCACATGCCTTTTTTTATTATTGACAATTTACTGAAGCGGAATAGCTAATTGGAGAGTTAATAAGGCACTCATGAAGTCCGAGAGGAATGCTGTGTTTGTCATTGCCTGAGTGTACATAGGTGGTGTGCAGTGAAGCTGTAGTTCATATCAGGTGTGCTTTACAGATTGGGGTCAACGGCAACAAGCAAAAATTTTCACTTAACATAGAAAAGGTGCCAGCAAGAACTGAGTCAGTATCCACAATGCATTAAGAGATTTCCTTTGACTTCAGTAATTCTTTTATTCAAAGTTAGAAGTAAAGTGTATTTTAAAGATGTTCAGTTTGGGTGGTCTCTTTCATCTGTTTAAGTTGAAGACTTGCGAAGGCTTGTTAGTGAGTTAATTATTCACTCCATGCTATTATGATCTTAGCGTCTCCACGTTTCTGCTTTTTGTTCTGATTGAACTGTAGAGAGGTTTCAGCTTGGGGAAAAGTAAACTTCCACTGTGAGGTAATGCCAATGACTTGATCCCATTTGCAGCCCTTCCTTGTTGTACAATACCTGCACAAGCATGCGTCCACCAGCAGCCTGCTTTGCTTGTGAAGTGTGTCTAGTCGCCTGAAGCTCTGTATTTGTTGTGAACACATAGAGCAAAGCTGATGCACATACACAGAGTCAGGCTTATCGTGTTTTTGTGTTCTGATGTGGGAGCCTGAGATTGTTTGGACTATAGTCCAGGGATTTCTTGTCTCTTTCCTCCAGATGCTGGTCTTGTTATCTTTTGTTGGACGTGACACTGTCTTTGCACCAAGGTCAGAATGAGCCACATTTTATTCCACTCATTTATTTAACTGTTTCTTTGTGTGTGCGTCTTTTTTTTTCTCCAGAGACTTTGATGCCTGCATGTTTAAGAACAAATAACGCAACACAGATATATACAGTAGGCACCTATATGTGCAGTGTTGAGTAAAATAACAGGTTCATAAACTGCGGAGTTCCAAGAAGAACTCTTTTAATCTTCAGTCAGCATTTACAAAGATTGTACATGTGAAAGAGCTGTGGATCACAGCCTACAAAGATAACAGAAAATAATATGAGCAAAAATCGCACACCTTTATCACTCTTTTAATTGAGGTCACATGACAAGGCTTTGTTCTGCCCAGTTTTCTTTTGTATATTCAAATTTACGCACACATCCCACACACTTTTTTTTGGGCCCATTGAAAAACAAGCGGACCGATAGATGGTAAAACCTTCAGAGCTGTTAAAAGGGTTTGCTTATTGTGGAGTAAATGAATGATGGACTGGGAAGCACTTTGAGTCCCTTGAGAGAACTAAAAGTTGCAGGTCCTTATGAATATGTAACAGTGGACTTGTCATGTCAGTTTAATAAGTAAATTTGTTAGCATTGCATTGTGACTTCACACTGAAGTATTACTGGAGCGCTCACAAACTGCTGCATTAGAGTAAAATACGCCTATTTAGCTACTGGTCAGGCTTTTTTGTTTAAACCATGTGAAACAGCTAAGTGCTCACTTTTGATTGTATAAAAGAGATGGACAGGATTGTGTTACTGACTGAAGACTCTAACAGTTCTGAAGCTAACAAAGCTTAAAGATTTTTTACCAATTTTTTTAAATCAAAAATATACCACTTGATTCTCTATTAGGACTTAATATAAGATTATAAGATATATATATATATATATATATATATATATATATATATATATATATATATAAGATAAGATTTGACAGCCATGTTTTTTCAAACCTAATTTTAGGTCTAGTTCACGTTAGAAAACCAAGAAAGCAACTGTCTGTGTCAGTGTCATCCTCTGTCCTCTTCCTATTCTTTTTATTCAGACTCTTTTATCTCCCACCCTACTCTTTTATCCTATTCTAATGCTCTCTCCTCTTCTTCCTCTGGTCTGCCTCGGCGTCCCTCACCCTTTCCTCTCCCTCAGTGTCCAGAAGAAAGGGTTTGGTGCATTCCACCAGCCTGGAGACCATTCCCCTGTTTCAGCCAGCGGGCCACAGAGTGACAGGGGAATTAGAATAAGAATAGCTGCCCATTCACCCCAGTGCCCTACTGACGAGCCGGAGGGAGCGAGCGAGGGAGAAACGGAGGGAGGAGAGGAATGAAGGGGGTCCCACACACACTCTGTGCTCCCATTGGCCGATAATATTCCCTCTGTTTTCACATCGCTGCCGTCAGTTTAGCTTTCAAGTTTGTTTTACAAATTCTGCTGCACATACATGTGCATGCACGCGTAAATGTCCACATTGGGGTCCGGCCATACACACGTGCACGCCCCAAAATCAGGAATCTACTCACACACATGCAGATTTTGCATGGAAATTGGCCTTCAGAGACTCAGAGTGAGCACACTGGGCAGAGAGGAGGGAGCGCTGACCTGAGGTTGCGTGAGTATGACATGAGAATTACTGATTCTCAAACTTACTGCTTTTGTCTCACATGACTCTTTTCTGCTCTGCTGTCATTAGCCTCTGTTTGTGCAAGTATAGCTTCATCATCCTTCTCTATGTTGCTTTACTACCTGTCAGCTGAATAATATCAGGGTTGGATTTCAGATTAAAATGTCACTTTGTGATGTCACCATCAAAGAAGTTTTTCTATGGCTGAACTGTTAACAGCGTAACTGTGACAATGGTAAAATTAAAGAGGGCATCAAATGTTAGTCCAGTTTCTTTCAAGAGGTTATTGCACAGTATTCTTTAGTATTTCTGAAAGAAACTTTAGTCAATTGATATTTTACAACAAACTTTAATTGACTTTACTTTTATTCTCAGAGTGTGAGAACATAGTTGTTGATCTACTGCTGGCCTCATTTTGGTGCACTTCAGTGAAGAGGAGGCTTCACACATCTTTGCTCATACACTGACACTGACAGAGAAGTGGACACTGAAGGGCCCCCTTTGTACTCACATCTCTTATGGCCCTGCCTGTTTCCCTGACTCAAATGTTCTCTCAAATGTTTGTAAAACATGTTCTGGGGTATTTTGAAACTGAGACGGTAAAAAATTATAATAGTTAAATTTTAATGGGAAACTGTATAAACACTCACCGGCCACTTTATTAGATACACCTTGCTAGTACCATGTTGGCCTTCCTTTTGCCTTTAGAACTGCCCTAATTTTTCAGCTGCACATCTATGATGTCATGTTCAAGAAACCAATCTGAGAAGATTTGAGCTTTGTAACATGGTGCATTATCCTGCTGGAATTAGCCATCAGATGATGGGTACACTGTAGTCATAAAAGGATGGACATGGTCAGCTATAATACTCTGGTAGACTGTGGCGTTTAAATAATGCTCAATTGGTACTAAGGGGCCCAAAGAAAATATCCCCCACACCATTGCTCCACCAGCACCAGCCTGAACTATTGAGACAAAGCAGGATGAATCCATGCTTTTATGTTCTTTACTCTAAATTCTGACACTACCTTCTGAATGTCGCAGCAGAAATTGAGACGCATCAGACCAGGCAACGTTTTTTTAACCTCTATTGTCCAATTTTAGTGAGCCTGTGTGAATTGTAGCTTCCGTTTCCTGTTCTTAGCTGACAGGACGGGCACCCAGTGTGGTTTTCTGCTGCTGTAGCCCGTCTGCTTCAAGGTTGTGTGTTCAGAGATGATATTCTTCATACCTTGGTTGTAATTAGTAGTTATTTGAGTTACTGTTGCCTTTCTATCATCTCTAACCAGTCTGCCTATTCTCCCCTGACCTCTGACCTCAACAAGGCATTTTCGTCCACACAACTGCTGCTCACTGGATATTTTTTCTTTTTCAGACAATTCTCTGTAAACCCTTTAGAGATGTTTGGGACATAATATTGGGTCAACTCTTAGTGTTAGTCTTTGAATCTGTGAACCCCAATGCAGGCGTCCTTGATTGAGCATTTGCATTTGTGCATTACATTAGCAAAAACCTAGATTAGAAGAACTCTCTCCTTAGTTGTGCTATATTGCATTACTTAGCTATATACGTATATTTGCTCCAGAGTTCAAACTGAGTTAGTACAGGACATGAATAATCTATTTAATTGTCCTCCAGTATGTGCTTGCTCTCTTTGGTCTTGTACTAATCGATGCGCAGACCTTCATGTTTGAGAAGCCATGTACACATGCAACCTTTTTCTTTCCTATGTGTCATGACACAATCAAGCCCTTGGACTGTGACAACAGGAAGAGTAGTATAGTAACAATTGGGCGTAACAATTAAAGCTTTTATCAAAAGTCGATGAATTCAGTTAATAGTTGAGTGTGTACAACAGTAAAAGAAATAGTGACAGGATGAGCAGTTGATCTGATGTATATTTTGAGTACGGCTTTAGCAAACTAATAAAGAAAAAACAAATAAGACATTTGTTATAGCTTATATGCTTTACCAAATATAATGTGCAAATTTTTCATTTCATTCCTTTTTTTTGTCTATCACAGCCTGGTGCCAACACGTCAAGGCACACTGATGACCACCATGACTGTGTGTCTCAGCCTCCTCCTGTTTGGTAGGTACAGTTAATATTTGACTTATTAAGCAGAACAATGTGTACACAAAAAGAGGCCAACATGGTATATGGCACGTAAAGAACAAGACAAGAAAGAAAATGTACTAGTATGTTTTTTTTAAGACAAAGTGTAGGAATAGTAGGAATAGTGTTTATCAAATCAGTGACATAATATTAAAAATAAATCCCCTCCCTCAACTAGACCAACACAATTGAACATTTTTTTAAAGGCTCCGTGGACCAGTTTTTTTAGGTCAGCTTTGTGGGATTTCAAAACTTGTGAAGGTTCAACAGAAAGACTCTGGTCAGAATCTAGGGTATTTGTGGAATGTCTAGTAAATGATGGGCTCCTGACAGCAGAGCTGGATCTGAGGCACAGTGGGCCCTTGCAGGGATAATTGGCGACTGAGAAGGCCACACACATCATCAGTATGCAGCAACTTTGTCTGATGGGCTGTGTCACCTGGCTTCTCATGTTTTTACATATATTATTAAAACATAACATTTTTTATTTTGTAGTCCCAGCTCTATGGCCTCACCCACATTAACTAGTTTAGCTGCTGGGTTAATTATTACCTTAATTCATTGACTTAATCCTTCACTAGGTATGAATGAAAAAATGGTTAAATTAATAGACTGAGGAAATGCAGGTAACTGCATAATATAACTTATAAATCACCTAATACCATAGTACAATATCTGGAAAAAACAAGATCTTAAGACCTTGTTGAGTCTTTATTGTCAAAGAATGTAATAGCAAGCTATAACTAATCCCGTGCTCATATATAAGGGGGTATTGCTCCCTTTGCAATAAAGCACATTTCCATTGGCTGGTTGGTGTACACGGCTTGTTAACATTGACTCAACGACAGCACAACTTCCTTCTGAGAAGGACAAAACAGCTTAAAAATTATTCAGTCTGTTTAGGTGTCATGTTGACACCTGGAAAGCTTTCTCTAATGAGTAACATTTTCCTGTCATAGTGACATGCAGGAGAAGAATTGGATATACCCCAGGGTGTGTTTACCTGTGACTCGTCTATCTACTCCATGCACATGTAGGAAGTAAACATATTCTTTGACAGATGCCATTTAAGCACCCTAATCACACAGTTGGAAACCAGCTGGTGTCACCTCTTGGTCTTTGACAACAGATATATATTGAAGGCGTCTTACTAAAATATCTCTTGAACAGTTTGATGGGAACCTAAAAGGAGCACTGTATAATGTAACTTAATTTTTTTTGGTTTAGATTTTATCAGTATTGTTCATGTTTACAGATATTTGCATTAATACACCTGCATAACTCACTGTTCTTTCCTCTTGTAATGGAAGGGCATGTAAAATTAAGAAACAGATGAGGTGTACAGACACGTAAGCAAGTGTCAGTGATGTGTTGTGTTTGCAACTTGCAATTATCTAAATTAGCAGAAATGTGGCCTAGGACGAGAAATGGCTTGGCCGTTATAAGTATAGAGCTGTTCTGAAGTGGCGTTCCATCCATGTGTGGTCTTTGATTGCATACCATTAAACTCATGGCAAGTGACGAGTGAATGAATAATGGACTCTGTAAAGTGCTTTGAGAGCCTTGTCAGAGCGCTATATAAATCCAATCCATTATTATCATTATTATTAATATTATTATAGACAGAGTGAAGGGAGAATAATCCTGCTGTTTGTAGTGCTACTGCTTGTACTGTGAATTACAGCTGCATGAACTGTCTGTAGACTCTTTAAAGAGTTATGTGACCAGTGAGTGAACCGGTGGTGTAATCTCATACCTGTAATGTGAGGTCAGGTTAAACCCAGATACTGCTCTCAATCAGTTCTGTGTCTTTATGATCCCAGCGGTAAGGGTGGGGCAGTGCTTTACCTGAGTTTACATGGGGAGGGCTATAGTTTTACTAGATAACTTTTATAGTTTCAGTCTGTAGTTTATGTTTAGGTTTTAGAGGATCAAGTGTTGATAAGAGAATGCTTGTAATTGTGAACTGCCTTCTGGGGTTCATGTGTTGCAATTCTTACTTGGGTTTTATGTTTGGCCAGGGTGTGTAGGATCTTTATCAGTAAACCTGCAGGTTTTCTGTATTTATGAGCAGGTCTGCTTGTGTGCACCTGCCTATGGTATTTAGTGTATGTCAATTTGATTTCCTGTTTACTCACAGTACACAATTTGGTTGATTATCCCAATGCATGTCATAGCACAGCAAAAGTATAGCTCTGCAGTAGGCCTTATGTAGTCCAAGACAGAAATGATTGTTAATCCCATCTCCTGTCACTACAGATGCAAAGTTGTACTTTTGTTGGATTCTTTTGATTCCATCCCATCCATATAGTTTCTATCCTGCCTCAACGTGCTGCTGTTACTACTGTTGTTTTCTAAAGATGAAGTAGATGCAAGGCCCTTAAAATCTCAACATCTGTCCTCTGTCATCAGTCTGTATATTTTGTAGAGAAAACCAGTGTTATTTTCACAATCACATGTTCCACTAGTCTGACACCTTTCTTCAACTATTTTTAGTTAGTTTTACTTATAGTTTTACTTTAGCCTAAAAAGAGAAGTACCAGTAAATATGTAAATATATATTTTTATTTTTATAAATTTTTTTTTAAACACACAAAGAAAAAAAAGACAAAAGTCCACAAAAATGAGTCAACCAAGGCAAAAGCAGCGTCAGCGTAGTGGCCACTTTGCTGGCAGTTGCCTGTCTCTTTTTGGATTGTAAAGTAGAGGACAGGTATTCCATTGGCAACAGTTCCAGTACAAGTTTGTGCCAGCTCGATTTTGTGGGGGTCTATCCTTAGCCCAAGACAGAAATATTTCTTTGTGCAGCATATGTGAGTATGTCATAAAGTCTGCCAGAGCCTGAACTAACATTAATGTCTCTATAGCCCAAGGACATTAATGTTTGACTATTCAGTATTTTTATTACAAATAACATGTTGAAGTCAAGTGTTTTTTTGTTCCTAACCTGCAGTCCTGAGTGCCTTTGCACAGGAGTTTCCGTCAAGTCCTCATGGCTGCATGGATGGAAGTTGTTACCCAGCAACAGGAAACCTTCTGATTGGACGAGCAGTCAATTTAACCGCTTCTTCAACTTGCGGTTTGGAAGGGCCCGAACATTATTGCATTGTCAGCCATCTACAGGTGAAGATATTTTTATGTTTGATGTTTTCAAATGAAAATTCTATTCAGGTCTGTAAACAATAAATACAATGCCATGCACGACACATTTGAAGATGAGGACGATTTGTAACTACATTCTACAACTACACAGTAAATGCCTAAAGTGCATGAATTTATTTCACACGTGTGTTTGTAATTCAATGCTGCCACTCCTGATGCTTTAGTTTTGTAAATGTATGATATATTTTCTAAAGCTTGCAGTGTGTGTACATGTTACTGTTTACTCAAGTCCCGCCTGGTCTCTTGTCGCCCTTTCCCCCATCCCTTCACTAACAACACAGAGCAATGTGTAGATAGGATGTTTTTCTGTGCAGTCATCTATCTTCAACTTTGAATCTCCATTCTTTATCCTCATTTGTGTTTCTGTCAGTTTGTTTGTACTCTAGTTTCCATGAGCGAAAAGCCTTGCTGTTGCCCAGGTGTAGACCAACTTGTCAAACATACCATTGTCACTCATAGACCTTTTTTGCTTTTTTTCTGTTTGCCTATAATTTTTTGCCTGTCTTTTTCTTACAAAATGATGTCAACGATTTTAGCAGCAACAGAGCTTTCCTTTCACCTTAAGCTATTTGTTGTTTTTACATCTCCTTCTCCTGGCCTCCTTGACATATAGTTCTTGACAAATCCACATTTGTTTCCGCCACAGTGCATGGGTTTCCATACACCTGCATGTACAAGCCTGTATTTCCACGCCTCAGGGCAAGAATATTCAGCAGTGTCAACTTCCAGGTGAACATGACTGGCATCTCCTGATTGGTTTGAGGCCCTGTTCTACAATAAAAGCAAGGATATGATGACTACCTGCCACACCTTAAATACAGATAAATCAATTTTCAGACCGTATTTTAGAGGCCCACACCAAAACTCTTGTCTGAAACCTCTTAAATATCCACACAATCATTAATCAATATTTGCTGGTATAACTTATCCCTATACTATTCATTTTTACAGGATCAAATTCTGAGTTTTGTGTTTGAAGTATCATGACACATTACAGCTTTAGGCAAATTCTCAAGAAAACAGTGAATGATAGTAGATGGAATAATGTACGGCCTCCCTCTTTTTCCAAAGCCACCAGAGTAGCAACAAAGAGAGTTCTCAGATCAACATTAGACTTTCATCAGTGTTTTGTTGGAACAGAAAGCCTCACATTAGAGCTGACTAGTCGTGACTAATGAGAAATAAATAAGAGCTCGGAGTAGGGAGGGTCTGCTGCTCGACATGAACTTTATGGCCAACTAAATACACTGTACTCAAAAATAAAGTGCTTTCTGTAACTACTTTTTACTTTAAAATTGTAACTGTAACCACTACCAAACAAGGTTACACCTATTTCACTACTCTTCAGGACAGGATGGCCTTTCTGCAGCTGTTCTGGAGGTAAGGATGAGGGCAGAGTAATGCAGGTGTTATAGAAAGAAGGTGAAAGGGACAGTCGCTCAGATGCAGGCCTGGACGTGCACCTTGGCACAGACAATTTCTTTCTACCGTTTCTACCTTACAGCACGCTTCAGGCATTGCTTTTTCGTTTTCCCTCAGGTCTTTTTAACAGCCGTGCAGCTTAATCACCCCTGACAACAACCTAATTAAGAGACCCCGTACTGGAATCCACAATTTCTCCGTGCCAACATACCCTCATCTGCCTCTCACCCCTCCACACGGCCCCCTCTTGAATGCACCCCATTTTACCGCCTCTCAGCATCCCTGGTTTTCTGGTGACCCCTTCTCCAAATCTTTCCCCTTTAGTCTTTTGTTCCAGACCTTTCTTTATTGCCTCTCCAATTCCCTCACCTGCACCTCCGTTTCTAAACTAAACCAACCTTTCAGAGTTTCCAGCTCACCCCTTTATTCACTTCTTGCTCTTGGCCTTGGTGCTCACATTCCTCTATGTTTCCCATGCCTCCTCTCTCCCGCCTTTCTTCCTCTTGATTGTATTGTCCTGTGTCATTCATTTTCTGTTTCATTTTCTCTGCTCATTTCACTTTATGGCCTTATTTGTATTTTCCTGAAATGCAGTAACACAGTCTTAAATGTCTGAATAAATAGTGGTAGTATTTTTTGTACACCAGCATCCTAGTGCTACTGTTTTGGTAATAGTCTTTTTAAACACTTGACTCAAGTTTCTTTCTTATTGTTAATCCACCCTCTCTCTACTTCTTGAGATAATTATTTTCTTTTTATTGATTTATTAATTTTATTTGCGCATGGCCGTATACATGGTATGGAGCACAAATGTTAAGTAGTAAAAAGACAAAGCAGAAACACAATAACAAATCTATAATTTAAACAGAGGAATAACATGTTTCAAAAAGCAACCCAGTTACTTTTGTTCTATCACATTGCATTAACATAATTCTTTTAGACATGGATGGCCTTTTCAAATAAACCTGTGACAAATATTTTTCTTACCTTCTTATTTTTACATTCTAATCATAATAATGTTCATCTCCAATACATTTACCGCAAAAAGTTCAAAATGTCATACTTCTATCTAGACCATGAACTTTTGGAATCTTTGTATTATTAGTTCTATTTGTAGTATTTTGTAGTTCTAATTGTAGAAGGCTTCTCTATATTTAATATTACCATACAACAAATACTTTTCTAATTTAAATTCCTGGTTAAATTCTACATAAAGATCAAATATTTCACAACACACTTTTGGATAAACTGATCTTTGGGAATAAGTTCTACGGTTAGTTTCATCCAGTTCATTTTGGCAAAAGTCTAATCTGCTTCACAGGCAGGTGCCAGGGATTTTTAATATTTTAACTTCTGGACACAGTTTGCTTTCCCTCGCTTTGGTCCCATTTACTGAAATGACATACAGGACAATCCCTTGATAGAGTTTCATGTTTCATGTTTAATGTTCGACTTTATCCTTCTGTACCATTGGGATTTTCTGCCACAGGAGTCTGATAAGTGTTTTGAGTGTAACTCCCGGCATCCCTATGAGCCTTATCACCACAAAAACAGCCACCGCATTGAAAATGTCATCTACCTCATGGACAGGAATGAAGACCTTACGTGGTGGCAGTCTGTCAACGGTATATGTGCTTTCTTTACTATAAAGAATGTATGTATATTATTTTAGTGACATACATTGTGAACTGCTGAAATATTACCAATTCCATACAAAACATATGTATGTATTTGTAAATATGTAATAGAAGTAGCATTTGTGGAAGGAGAACCTACTATATACTGTAACTTAAAACAAGAGATAAAACCAAGTTGTGACTATTTGTGATTCCTTTATAGGACTAGAAAATGTCAGCATCAGACTAAATCTGGAAGCTGAATTCCACTTCACTCATCTGATCATAAAGTTCAGGGTATGCACTGCATTTTTTACTCTGTGTGCAATTATTGGTTTTGTCGCTAAGGCTGATCAAGGCTTTTTGAGCTTCAACATGTTAGGGTGCATACTTTCCTGCTTGTGTTGTTGGCTGTAAAAATCTATGGCTGCATTCCATCAGACATAAATCTGTCATTTAAAAGGTTGTAAACGTAAAACAAAAGCTCTTTACATAAATGTAATAAGGATAATAATTGTCATACTTAAGTTTGCTTTGGCTCTAAATACCTTTATTTTTATTAGACTTTCCGGCCTGCAGCTATGATCATCGAGCGCTCAGCTGATTTTGGTCGTACATGGCGCCCATATCGCTACTTTGCTCACAACTGTACAAAAATATTTCCTACCATTCCAGCGAACGGCTTGCACCACATAAATGACGTCATCTGTGAGGAGCGCTACTCTGATATTGAACCCTCCACTAACGGAGAGGTAAGACACTGTAGAGCTGGAGTAGAAGACATGTTACATTAGTGGTGACTTCCATCTATGTTTTATTTATTAAAGGTCATTTATAAGGTGTTGGACCCAGCCATACACGTGAAGGACCCATACAGCTTGGATATTCAAGGTAAGTCAAGTTACTTTAGCCTGTGGGAGTTCCTATGTCAAATGCAACACTTTTTGTTATACAGAACTTTTACGCATCACCAATTTGAGAATCAACTTCACCAAGCTGAACACTTTGGGAGATGATCTTCTTGACCGGCGCTCAGATGTTCTGCAAAAGTATTATTATGCCATTTATGAACTGGTGGTTAGAGGGAGCTGTTTCTGTTATGGACATGCGTCAGAGTGTGCTCCAGTTCCAGGAGTTAATGTCAGAGAGAGTGGAATGGTGAGAGCAGAGAAAATTTGATATAAAACAAATATTATTTATATTTAAATAACATTTTACACAGCATATAGACATTTAACATTTCCGTTTTTTTTGCCAGATCCACGGGCGCTGTGTGTGCAAGCATAATACAGAGGGGCTGAACTGTGAGCGCTGCATAGATTTCCACAATGACTTGCCATGGAGGCCGGCAGAGGCTGACAATCCACATAGCTGCAGAGGTAAGACAGAACCAATCTTCACTATGCTGTCCTGAAAAGCATTACAAGTTTTGTGCAGTTATTTAATTATTTTTATCTCTTTTTTCCAGTGTGCAACTGTAACAACCACTCTAACCACTGTCACTTTGACATGGCGGTGTACCTGTCTACGGGAAACATCAGTGGAGGAGTCTGTAATGACTGTCTACATAACACCATGGGACGCAATTGTGAAACTTGTAAACCTTTTTACTACAAAGATCCTATGAGAGATATCAGAGATCCACACATTTGTATTGGTAAGTTAGTGCTTACCACTAAAGAGTCCTGATTTCTGTTCTGTTTTTAATGAGCTGTGACAAATCTGTAAACTTAACTGACACTCTCCTTCTGACCCCTAGCCTGTGACTGTGACCCTGTTGGCTCTATGGAGGGAGGAGTGTGTGACAGCCACACTGACCTGGACATGAGGTTGATTGCAGGACAGTGTCGGTGTAAACCCAATGTCAAAGGCATACGCTGTGATGATTGCAAAGAGGGTTATTATGGGCTCAGCCACAATGACCCTCTGGGTTGTCAGCGTATGTATGCATTTGTTGCTTTGACAATAGACTTTAAAACAGCTGGATTTAAAACAAAATGCATTCATATTTTGTGTTTTTGTTTGTGCTTGCAATAATTAGCGTGCAACTGTGACCCTCGTGGCATCATCATGATGGGAGCTCCTTGTGATCAGATTAGTGGGGACTGCTCATGCAAAAGATATGTCACTGGACGCTACTGCAACCAGTGTCTGGTTAGTAATACAATAGGCTATATGTCTGGACAGTAATGTGCTGTGTGATTTTTGTAAAGCATTAAAAAAGGGTAGCAGATTATAGAGATCAAACATTTTGAAAAATTAACAATTAGTGAACTTTTTAGAGGAATTAAATGATTGCATATATAGTTTATTACAAACAATTACAAACATCTTATAACACTCACTGATTTGTGTTTTTCACTTTTATTTAGCCTGAATACTGGGGCCTTAGCAATGACTTGGCCGGGTGCAGACCATGTGACTGTGACTTTGGCGGAGCCAACAACAATCGGTAAAAGTTTTTTTTCTTTTTTTTTTTACTTTTATGAATCTAAATGATCCTTTATCTAGTTTATAGCTTAGAGTTTTCCAGTCACTTTAACTTATTTTTCTTTATTTACCCTTGTTGTAATTAAGGTGCATGATGGCCAGTGGCCAGTGTGACTGTAGAAGTCACTTAATTGGACGACAATGTTCAGAGGTGCGACCTGGGTATTTCTGTGCCCCGTTGGATTACTACAAATATGAAGCCGAAGATGCAACTGGACACTCTCCCAGTGATTCTGTCCTGCCGGTGAGAGGGTCTCTGAAATATTCTCCCCATCCAACCTGTCACTACAAAGAGATCTGGTGTCATGTTCCTGCTGTCACTGAATAATCTCAGTCATCTCCGTCTTACACCACTGTGTATATCCTCATCCATCTCTGTCTACTCGTTTTTCACATGTTCATACCTGCCATTGTTTCCTCTGTCTGTATTTTCCACTACCTTTCTCTCCACTTTGAAGAGACCTCCTCGCCCCTCCACTATCCCAATGCCCCCTGGACAAGCTTAGACAGTTCCCTCTTACAACATCACTGCTGCAGGAATGTTAACAGGAATGTGATCTTTACTTCAGCGTTTGAACAGGAGAGGACATTAACAAAACATATTTTCAATGTTGTTTAAGAATTATAGTTGGAAATTGAAAACACATATCAAAGGAAATCATTGATTTGAATGGACCGAAAGTGACCCTTAGAGAATAATCTAATGTTTATATTCATACTGTATACCCTCAGAGCACACAAAACCATATTTTCTGCCTCTATCTTACATTACATGTCTGTATAATAGGGCAAAATAAGGCCACAAGCAGACACAGACTGCGTTCAACACCTCAGTAACCAGCTCAGGAGGCACCGCCGTCACCGCCGAACGGAAAACTTGCAACAGCATCGAGCAGCACTGAGACGAATTCGGCAGCTTCGACAAACAGTAGGCTAAAAAACTTAGATATGCTGACATTACACTTACGTCTCTCATCAATTTAGAGATAACAATTCTGACTTTGGGGTTGTGTCTTGCAGCCAGATGTGCGGCCGGTCCATAGAGAACATTCTCCCAGCCACATGGTCACGTGGACTGGTCCCGGTTTTGCTCGGGTCAAAGACGGTGCCGGCCTGGTCTTCTCTATAGACAACATCCCCTATGCTATGGAGTATGACATTATAATACGCTACGAACCTGAGGTGTGTAATTGTAACTGATATCCTTATTTTCTTCATTATTCAATGTAATGTAATATCTTTGTGTGTAGTCAACAGAAGACTGGGAGGCCATAGTTAGTATTACCTCAGTGCTGCTACCCTCCAGTCTGCGGTGTGGTAACCTTCTCCCGACTGAACAACTCTACACTGTAACGCTGCCACACCGGAGCAGGTACAAGACCCATTTTTAATTTAGTCAGGCAGTTTGTTAGCCTGGCAAAGGATCGCTGTCAGTTAGTTTTCCTCAAGGTGGAGCCTGGCAGGGCATGACTTTAGCAAGGCGACTATATTCAAAGAAGTAAACAGTTGGTGCGTCCATCCAACATGGCGTGTGGCTGCGCACCAAGGTAATGTTGTCTTGATTACTTAAAACTGATTTTAAAGCAGAGGCGAACAAACTGTCGGCAGCGCCATCTTGACTGTTTTGAACAAGGGACTTGGGTCGCCTGAGTGTAAAGCAAGGCAACACTCCAGTGGCATTCGAATGTGATTGGTCGGTACAGACTATACCAAAGGGATTTAATGGATTATGACGCTTTGCCAGACTGAGTTCCTGTTTATAGAATATACAAGGCTCACGTCAGGCTGTGTCAGGCGAAGAATTTCTTGGCATTCTTTAACTTTTTCTCTACTCTATATGAGAGAGAATAGTATCATTGCATATTTATCCTTCACACCTGTCCTGACATGTATGCATTAAGTGAGTGTGACTTGTTATCTACCTGCACCCTGTAGATTCCTACTATTGATTTCTGATAAAGGTGAAAACTCGCCAAAATCTTGTGTCAGAAATATGTGCTATTGTATAAAAGGAATGCTGCAGTAGTGTGAAAAAGGTGACTGAAGACAAGAAAGGTACTGACATTAATAATAATAATGTCCTCTCAATTTAAGTTCAGTGAAATGAATAGTTTCTGCTATTTTCAAGAAAATAATCAGGCTGCTATCCCATTTTTAAAGATGTAAGGAATTATATGTTTGATCAGAAAACTGATCTAATTGAATCTCATGTAGTTGCTGCAACATCTGAAAAACCCTAAGAAGACAGGACTGCTTTATTAAAAATAAGCGTTATGAAATCACAGAAGCAAAGACTCAACACAAGAACAACTAAAACGTGCTGAAAGGCCTTTCAAAGTCTGAATTCATCTGGAACTAAGAAATCAGTGCTTGCCAGGATCAGGCTGTCTCAACAGACCGTATCGTGTCTTCCGTTCCCCCTCTGTGGTTGGTCCACAAGCCAAAACCAATTACCAGAGTGAACCCAAAACACAGTCAGTGGGGTTAGAGCTAAATATAGGTGGATTGGTTCAGGCTGGATGAATTCTGTAATTAAAACCAGTAAAAATACAAGCAGTAAATGTATGTAGTATCAGTAATGATTAAAAATATGTAATGAACAATAAAATGTGTTTATCTGTTATTTTTATTAATTTTTTTCAGATACATCCAAATGCCCCGACCATTTTGTTTTGAGCCCAGTAATCGATATGTAGTAGCCATCAGGTTTCAGCGACATGGGGTCACTCACAGACACCTAACTGCTTTCATTCTTATTGACTCGGTGAGTAAACTAAAACAATGTATGAATCCATCAGTCCTTATCAATCACTATTTGTCTCTCAAAATGACAGTAGCCTTTGTCGTAGTACTGTGAGTATTGAAATAAGGTTAAAGTGATTTCATTAAGAGTAACTCCAGTACTAAGCTATTAGTTCCTAAAGCCACAATTTTACATCATTGGGTCCCCCTGGTGGTAGGAAAATACAACTTGATCGTTGACTTTCTTCAAAATTAAAACTTTTAGAGAATGTAAAACATGAACAATACTTTCTCACGTTTATCCAATATATAACTATTAATTATTTTTATATACCCCTACAGCTTGTTCTAATCCCCAAATACACGGAGCTTCCTGGTTTCCAAGGTAATGATGCAGAGGCAGAACATCACCGGGAGGAGATGGTTCGCTACATGTGCCTAGATTCCTTTATGATCACACCAATGCCTGCTCTGGCTGAGATGTGCTCTAAACTCATTTGTAGCATTTCATCCATCATTCATGATGGTGCTCTGTGTAAGTGATGGATTGGTATAATTTATATCACAAGATGCATAGTATTTTATCTTATTAAATTTTACTTTTTTTTTTGTTTTAGTGTGTCAGTGTGACCCCCAGGGCTCCCTCAGCGGTGAGTGTGATAAGGTTGGAGGTCAGTGTCGCTGTAAACCCAATGTGATGGGACGGCGCTGTGACCAGTGTGCCCCAGGGACCTATGGCTTTGGAGTCAGTGGTTGTACTCGTAAGTAAAGACGCCACATTTATACTAAATAAAAAATAGATATCTTCAGTTCTTTTTTATTAAATATATAAATTTATTTTCTTCTATCCAGCCTGCAACTGCCATCCAGATAGTTCAGTGAGCCACCAGTGTGAGCCGGGCACAGGCCAGTGCCAATGCCGGCATGGAGCCACGGGGCGTCAGTGTTCTGACTGCCAGCCAGGGCAGTGGGGCTTTCCCAACTGCAGCCCCTGTCAGTGTAATGGCCATGCAGACAGCTGTGACTCCCGCACAGGAGAGTGTGGAGGCTGCAGAGACTACACCGTAGGACAATTCTGTGAGCGGTAAGAGCTCCTGTCAGTTAATATCATAAATAGTGTATACATAATTATTATTATAAATAGTGTATAATAATCTTTATATTATTTATGTTTTCTTTAATTTTCCTAGTTGTGTAGAGGGGTTCTATGGAAACCCAGTTCTTGGTTCAGGGGAACACTGTCGGCCCTGTCCCTGTCCTGGTAATCCTGGCACAGACCACTTTAATGGGCAATCCTGCAATGCTGACCACACCTCCAACCAGATTATCTGTAACTGCAAGCAAGGTTACACTGGTAAGGAAAAAACAGCCTGCTCTAAAAGTAGTAAAGTAAAGTTAATCAAACTTTAAATTTACACACATCTAGGCCTGTCACAATAAAATATTTTGATGGACCTTATACTGCCTTAAAAAAATCTCAATAAACAATATTATTGAGGTATTATGCAATATTTGAATGCAATAAGGTGGACATGTATATAAACTAAAAATATTAATAATTTAAATAGAACTTTAATCAACTTTTGACCTAATTGTATAAAAATAAATAATTTAATGTACAAATGTAAAAAAAAAAAAAAAACTCAGCAACTCAGTCTTCAAGTAACATTAAATAACACTGCTTTTTGTCAAAGACATTCAGTTTTTATAACAAAATTAAAATGGTAAACAATTCATATTTATTTTTTTGTTTCAAAATAATGGCTGGGTTTTTGTTTTTATTTTCAAAACAAAAACTAAAATAGGGTAATTTCTAGATTTTCAATTTTTGTTTCTCTGATTGGGAATAGGGAATCTGGAAGCTGTTTTCCAATTTCAGGATTAAAATCCATTGGCCGCCACATAATCGTTTGTTTACCAATTTTGAAACAAAAAACTAAATATTTTGTTGTTTTTGTTTTGTTTTTTTTTAAACATAAATCGAATGGCCGCGACGTACATGAACCCTCCAGACTAACATTTTTCATCAACGTCCCAGTACCGTTCCAAAAGCCAGTCCCAACTGTCCCCATTTTTATTTAAAATATAAGCTAATGTTTGTCCATTTGTAAGTTTAAATATAAACATAAATAAAATAAAATTCTACTTTTTACATTTTTATTTGCCTTTTATATGTCCTAAAGTACTTTGAATTTAGACCTGGTTAATTATTTTGTGTTCAATATTTAGTTCTTATTAAGTTTAGCTGAGACCTTCAACCTCTTTAGATCAAACCCAATAATAAACACTGGACACTGTTTCCCTAAAACATTAGAACTTTATCTAAACAACTATTGTTTGTTTAACTCTTAACCTTTAAACATTTGCCTATTATTTATTAATAATAGCAAGAATATGTTAACAGTAATAATTTATGTGAGGACCAGAAGTACTTCACAAAGGATTTGGTCCACAGACCTTAAGATGGCAACCTTTACTCTCAGTGGCTGCAGCAGAGACACAGAAGCAGCACAGGATCCACTAGAACATTATTATATCTCTCTGACAAGGCCTTCAAACATGTGAACACTTAGTTTAAGACGAGTTTGATTGTGTTATAAAATAATAACTTATGGCTCAGAGATGGTTCAGATTTAGGACGACAGCCACTGTTTAAAGTTAAGCCTAATTGCTAACACAGATTACTACTCACATTCTCGCTGTTATCTACCAAACCTCTTTAATGGAACCTCTTAAAAGGTCCTTAAGTAAGGGCGCCACCATACAGCCAAATACAGCGATATACTGCCGTCCACCAGAGGGCAGGCTCCAAAAGCGGAACTATGAGGAGAAACCCTATGGCGACATGGTGTATCATGTTTACAGCCTGGTACAAAAGAAGGCACCGGTCTCTAGAGCTAAGTTTTTACTACATGACAACTCTGGGGGGGTTGAAATTTTGATTAATATGTCCGTTAATGTGATCTGAAAACTATTGTTTTACTACGCAGTAAAAGCCAAAAAGCCTGCATGTAACCGCCATTTTATGCCCTGTGGTAACGACAATATCGGTGAATAGGGGACCAATGGGCAGAAGTTGTTCATATTTATACAGTCTTTGTTCTCTACTGGTAATGGGACATTTAAGTGACTTTTGATCAGTTTTGGAGAGAGAAAAACTCAGACACAGACTTGTTTAGTCTCACTTGTTAAGTCCGTGCGGAGCCGACTTGCCCGGTACCTGTCTGCGCAGCAACAGTGGAGAGCGGAGTGGATATAGCGCAGCTTGCTGTGCTTGTGGCTGCTGTCTGATTCAGATCAATTCAGAGTGGCAGCTCTATTTTAACTAAGTATACAATGTCCGTATTAAAATACTTGTGTAGGCTTTATATAGGCACATTTATTGTCATTTATTGAGTCCAAAAGTAATTACTGTGTATGTTTTGTATATCGAACGATGAGTCAATATAGTAATTATTGTGACAGGTCTACACACATCAAATGAAAATAATGTAATTTCTCTTTTCCAGGTCCACGCTGTGACCAGTGTGCCCCAGGTTACTTTGGAAATCCAAGGCAACCAGGAGGCCACTGCCAGCCATGTGAGTGCAATGGTAACATTGACACCCAAGACCCAGAGTCTTGTGACCCCAGAACTGGCCAGTGTCTCAAGTGCCTGTACCACACTGTTGGTCCATCTTGTGATCAGTGCGAACGTGGATACTATGGCAACGCACTGGTCCATGATTGCAGACGTACGTAATTATGTCATCATTAAGATGTAGATAATTTAAGTATAAATATGTATAGGGGTGTACGTGGCAGAGTGGATAGCGAGACAGCAAGAAGGTTGGGAGCTCCTCGGCTAACTTAAGGCTTTCTGTGAGGAGTCTGCATGTCCTACCCTTGTTACTGTGGGTTCTCTCTGGGTTTTCCAGCTTCTTCCCAAAGACATGCATGAATAGGTCAATTGGCAACTCTAAAGTGTCCCTAGTGAATGGTTGTCTGTCAGTGTCTGTCTCTAAGTATTAGCCCTGCGACTAAATGGCTTCTGTCCAGGATGTACCAGGCCCAAAGTTGCTGGGAAAGGCTTCAGTCACCTGCGACCCCTAACAGGACTAAGCGGTAGAAAATGAATGAATAATTTAAGTATAACCTGTGTAAAATCATTCTTTCAATCTCCCTGTAGGCTGCACTTGTGTGACTACGGGCACCATCCAGTCAGCCTGCACTGATGGGCACTGTCACTGTGAACGGGTGACTGGAGCTTGTTCCTGCAGGGAGCACGTGACTGGCCACAATTGTGACCAGTGCGCACCAAACCACTGGAACTACGGACAAGAGAGAGGCTGTGAGCCCTGTGGCTGTGACCTACATCATGCCTTGGGAACTCACTGTAACATGGTAAGAAGATCTAAAGGCCATCTATTTACAAAATTAGCCAACATTTCCAAAAGGCATTTCTTATTTCTACTATTTCAGTCTGATACAATCTATTTGTATTGTTGGTTAAACTATGGTTTCCTTACAGTTTACAGGCCAGTGCCATTGTCGTTCTGGTTTTGGTGGGAAACACTGCACTGAGTGTGAACAATTTCACTGGGGAAACCCTAGAATACATTGTCAAGGTGTTTATAATTTTATATGTTTTAATTCTTCTACTAAATAAGTAATGATGATTATTATTATTCTTACAAACAAAACAGAGTTTATATATAATAGTCAAATTTGAAAGTACATTCTGCAATAGGTTTATCTCAGAGGATCACTTCCTTAACTCTGACAACAGTTGTATTCTCCCATAGCCTGTTCACTTTACTCACAAACCTACAGTTATTGTTTATTTTGGTCTTTCTTCAATCTTATAGTGTACTTTTCTCTCTGCAGAGTGTAACTGTCACCCGCTGGGATCTGAGCTGGCCCAGTGTGACCGAATTACAGGGGCATGTGAGTGCAGGGAGGGAGCAGCCGGGCAACGCTGTGATGAATGCGCTCGTGGCTACACTGGTGTTTTTCCACACTGTGTCCAGTGTCACTCGTGCTTCCAGCTGTGGGATGATGTGGTGTGCCAGATGAAAAGAGACCTGGAACACATCCAGTACACGATAGAAAAGATTCTGGAGAGTGGGATCACACCAGGAGTTGATGACAAGCGCATCAAAGAGCTGGAGAGAAAGTTAAAGCAAGTCCAGGACCTCATCAGCAAAGAGGACAGCGAGCAACTCCATCAGTTAATTGGACAAAGCATTGATGACCTCAGGTTGTGATCCCACACAGTGAGTGGATGTTTTTCTGCTTTTATATCTTTAGTACAAACCACTGATTCTGCTCTGTGTTCCAGGGCTGAGATTGCCATGACCGATGGACGCCTGATGGGTGTAGCAGTAGAACTAAATGTGACAGCTGAAAAAGAAAAGGCACTGAGCAACACCCTGAGTGTCCTGGAGGGTGACCTAAGGGACCTAAACAATACAGTGGCTTACAAACGGAAACTTTTGGAGGATTTGTTTACCTCAGGATTTGCAGGTGGAATAACTTGAGCCTTTATTTACATTAACAACAGCACTAATCTATAATAGAAATAATGCCACATTTGGTAAAATGTAAAAATCATGTAACATTGAACTTCTAAATAATACTTAATGAACAGAATTCTTTTATTTATTTCAGATCAGTTTGAGAAAGTAAAGAAGTACTACAGAGAGTCAATAAAGGCTGAGGAGAAATGCAACGCCTCAGTGTCTGGTCCATCTAGCCCTGTTGAGCAGTCTAAAGAAAAACGGGCTATCACTGAAAACCTCTTCAACGCTGGGAAAGACAGAGTCCTTCGTGCTCTGGCTGCTCACAACAAATCATTAAATGACCTTCAGAAAAAGGCTCATGACTTGGATAAAAGAGTTTATCACTTAAGTGACCAGGTATCCGTTTTATTTGGATTGCTATGGTTTTTATTTCTCAACAAAACCAACTTTGTTTGCCCAATGATTTCACAACTTTTGCAACCCCCTCTTAGGTGTGTGGGGGTCATAGCAAAGCCAATGCAAATGGTAGCTGCCCTGAAAGCACGTGTGGTGGTGCTGGTTGCCGTGATGAGGAGGGAAACCGTGTATGTGGTGGCAAGGGATGTAACGGAACAGTGAGCGCTTCGTTGGCAGCAGTAGGTTATGCCAGGAATGTCACAGAGAGTCTGAACACCGCCAATAAAGAGATTCAAGGTGTAGCAAAGAAGGTAACAATGTGTGCTACAATTGTGTTGGAGTGATTCAAGATACGCTTCTGATTTAACATCACTTTGTGTTTCAGCTTCAGGATTTAGTTTCTCTGACTAAGGATGTGAAGAATCAGGCTATGACTACCCTGAAAAAAGCGCAGAAAAAGAAGGACCACTTTGAAACTTCCAACAAGAAGCTCAAAGATTTTATTAAAAAGATTAAGGATTACCTCACTGGTGTGTTGCTGTTTTCCATATTAAATCTACATTTGTCATAAGGCACAGCTAAAAGGATATCATCTATAAAAATACCATCTTTTTTTGCTTTTTTGTGTCTGCCTTGTGTTGTTCAGAGGAAGGGGCAGACCCAGAGAGCATTGAAAAGGTGGCCCTGCAGGTGTTGTCCATCACTCTTCCTGTCAACAGAACAATGCTGGATAAAATGGTCATGCAAATAAAAGACAGCCTTTCTAACCTCACTAACATCGAGGGGATTGTCAACCAAACCACTCAGCAAATTAGCAAGGTCAAGGAGCTGCTTGAGAAAGCTAAAGATGCCAAGTGAGTAATATAGTGTTTTCCTGAATATTTGTTGAAGTGGGTAAAATAATGTATGAAAAAAACAGCCTGGTATATGGAAAGACTTTGGGGCCCTCTGTAACTAGTACATTTGTATTGATAATTTTAGAAAGTACACCTTTTGACAGCAGTATGTTTTATTTTGTGCAGGAGCCGAGCAGAGGATGTGAAAGACGCAGCAAACAGTACCAAGCAGGCTCTTGTTGTTTCAGAGAAGGCCATACAGAAGGCATCTGCAGCCCTGAAAGATGCCCTTATAAACCTAAATACAACAAGAAATGCTACTACAGAGGTACACTATTGTTAAATATTGTCTGATTTGAATCTACATTGTGTTACAGTGGTAAAAAGGTGTTTAAATGTCAGTTTAAAACTATTCACTGACTAAAAATATAAATTATAATTTTCAAATAAATTGTAATTCTTGTATAGAACAAACATTTTTGTAAACGTAATGTAAATTGAAATTGTGTTGATCTAGGTTAATGGAGTTCAGAAAAAGATAAACAAATCTACATGAACATATAATAAAATCTAAACCCCAACCAAGATATATAGATTTTGTTTTTGTTTTTAGGTGGATGAAAGGTTGACACAGCTAGAAGATAAACAGATGGAAGTTATGATGCGTTTAAGTAACCTCTCAACAGGAGTCGATGCTCACAGGAACAAGACAAAGCTGAATCGGGAAATGGCAAAGGACGCTAAAGCACTTGCTAACAATGCCACTGATATGGCATCCTCTCTTGAGAAAGTGAGTATGTGGCTGGCTAGTGGTGTTTTGCTGAAGTGTACTGAATAACAGACTGGTTGTAAATATATATATATCTTTTTTAGTTAATATTGTCTAATACACAGACTTTTATTTTTGTATTATCACTGTCGGCAGCTACCACCAGGGGGTGTCACACAATGTTTTATGACTCTTGAATAAACTGCTTATCCTTAATTCAGGTCACAGGAGATAGATATTACTTGGATAATAAATATGCTGCCATGCACTAATTAAATGTACTTTTCCATACATTAGCACACATGGTGTTATGTGTGGCTTGCTGGACATTTTGTATCTAAAAAACATAGAGTAACTAAAAATAAAATAACTTCTTGGTGTCAATTATCCATAATGATAAGTGGTGTTGCTAAAAAAATATTGCATAGTTTTCAGCAAACACTAAAATTATTCAGCTGAGCACATGATAAAGGGATCATCCAGAGCTTTGCCTGAGTTTGTGAGTTTTCTGTTAACTGCCGCTCAACATTATAAAAAAATATTAATAATGAACTGATGTGTGCTTTGGCAGAGTCTTAATGACACTGAGCTACGGTACAATGAGCTGAAGATGAAGGTGGACTCTTTTGGCGGGGAGTTGGGAGGCCTGGACAGTATTAACGAGTGGGCCAAGAACATGAAGAACGAGGCTGAGGCTCTCCTTAACAACGCCACCAAAGGGATAGAGCAGCTTAAGAGTAAGTGCATTCCTTGGGCCCTTTTCTAAATGCATTTTTATTATTAGAAAACAAGTTTGTGTTTGTTTATTACATGTTACACCATTTGAATTTTTTTAATATGTTGCAGAACTGGAGAAAAAATTCAAGAATAATGAACAGAGATTGCAGAAGCAGCGCATAGAGCTGGAAGAGCTGAAAGGTAATGCAACGTTTGTACGGGACGAGATCAAGGATCAGGTGCAAAAGTACAGTAGCTGTGGGTAAGGCACTCACAGTGCCCTGTTTTCAATATGCTGCTGTAGTTATTTATAATACTGTACATCAGCTATAAAAAATATGATGCTGCTCTTTTACCACCAGTCTTTCACTGATATTTGAAATAGTGTTATATTACAGAAATACATTTCTCTGTTCAAGTACTGTACCACTTTGGTTTATGAATATCAGTAATATCCTATATGGTTAGTGTTTTTATGCTATTGAAGCAAGTGTATGACCAAATGTTTTTATGTATAAATCATTATAATTAATTCAGAAATAATAAACACTTAAGTACAATGCATCTCAAATTTATAATTGTGACCAAATAGTTTTTTTAAGATCTGGTGTGTTTTCCTGTATTAGGGTGTTCTTTCAAAGAAAGTCTGATTGAGCCAAAATACTGTAATTGGCTGGCTTTTAAAGAAAGAAGTTGTGTGCTAATTTTATTACAAATATATACATTTAATTATATATAAATAAATGCATATACAAATATTCTTGTAAGTTAAAGTTTTAAGTGTCAGGAGTTGCAGACCAATAAATTTAATACATTTCAAGTTTTTATATTTGGATTTTGTGTCTTTTTTGAGCATTTACGATTCATTCCTCCATCCATCTTTTTCCACTTATCACGGAGACATTCACAATATAAAATTTAAAAATGGTTATATTTAAATTTATTTCATTCAATTAATTTTGCAGGTAGTGTTTTTTATTGTTGTTTCCTAACTCTTCATTTGATCCTCATTTTAAATAAAAACATGATTTTCTGTGCACATAAACTAAAGTTAAACTAAAGACAGGTGAAATCTGTATCTTCAAAGTGCCCCTTTATTCATTGATTTATACTACAAATTCTAGTATAACTATTTTGGATAAAAAGAGGCTGGCTCACAGGTGTGGTCTACCTGAAGTAACAGTACAATGCTTTGTGTGAAAAGGTCCCTTTTTAAAGTACTCAAAATGAGTTATGAGCAGCCTGTGTTTACCTGCTCCATACTTTAAGTCATTGCAATATGGGGCATAATTGCTGTAAACTCCCATTAAAAAATATTTCTCATTGAGGTTTATTCCCACTCAAGGGTTTTAGTGCCGTTTTAGTCCTGGGTTTAGGCCAGCACTTTCTCCAGCCTTATTACATAGAAGAAGCCCTTCTTTTGATTTTTATTTTGGCACCGAATCTTGGGCAGGAAACAAAGAAAGGTTGTCCTCTAGAAGCTGAAAAGAATGCGTAATATGACTATGAATATAACATTTACTGCAAGCATACATGGCCATGATCCCAGAGAGAGAACACAAGCCCAATACAGTGATTTCAATATTTTATCAATGAGATTCTGGGTAAAAGCTGATAGTAAGATTGTTAAACACTTTAATATTAGACAACCATTTAGCAAGACTCCTGCTTACTAGAAAATACATAATAATAGATCATTACAGTCCAGGTAACGCACTCTCAGTTGGAAAGTTGTAAAAAGGCCCAGCCACCTGTTGGAGGAGGCTAGTGTTTGAGTCTGACCAAGGGGAGTCAGTGCATGGCCACGGATTGTTCATTGATGCATTGAAAGAGATTGATCTGCATCTGCATTTGTGCTCACAGATTCATGTGCACAACAGGGGCTCTTGGAAAACATGCTCTGGGCTTTTGTCAGAACCTTGTCCGAACAGCCCCCAAGTGACTCATGAAACTATTACAGGGTTGTAAACTGGACTCTATAGACAAGGCAGGGTTTTATAAGTAGACTTTTAAAAGATAGCCTAAGGTTTTACCATATGATGCTAGCTGTTGTTGAAACTGAACTATTGTAGGCCTAGCTACTAAACAGAAATAGGCTAAACAGTGATGTCATAATGTCTTGTTAAAAAGACATAACCCTCAACTGCATAAGGGCAATGGAAGGTTTTTCTTAACCCAAATTTCCTCTACATGTTTCTTTAAACAAAACCAATCAGAATGATCTAATAATTATTAATGAACAGTCCAATAAGGTGTTGGAGTCACTATCAACCATTATTTAAAGGCAACTTCCTTTTCTGACATGTGGTCACAGGAGCACATGCCACAGATTATGTGCTTTGGTAATCTTATTTAACACATGAACTGTAAATAAAACACACACACACACACACACACACACACACACACACACACACACACACACACACACACACACACACACACACACAGGGCCAAGATGTCCCTGCAAAATAAATTTGTAATCTCAGTGGGCCTTCCCTTGATAAATTCGATACATCAGAATTTATAAGAGCAGAGACTGTATTGTGAGTAGCATGAAAGAAATGTTAAAGTTTATTTAGCTTAGCAGTTTTTTTCTTTTCTTTGCTTTTGTTAAGGACATGACTTCTACATCTGTATCGCCACAGATAAACACAATAGTTACAGTAATAATTGCTGCAAGTAGCCTATCTTGAATTTCTGAGATTGATCTGATTTAACATAGGTCCGCTGCCTGAACTTAGCCTACATCTTTCAATGAAACAGTTCGTTCAAGTAAACAACAGAAAATGTCACCATTCAGTAGTTAGCCCGATTTAAAAGACAGGTTTCTTTTTTTTTTTTTCAAAATCTTCACGACCACCCCCTGAGGCGCTCGTGTCCCTCCCGCGCGCTCCGCTCCGGGAATCCAGCGCGGGGTTTCCAGCAGAGAGACGCAGGGCTCCTCAGCTCAGTCAGATCTAAACTCCGCAGCAGCAAGTGGAGCAGGAGGAAAAACTAACCCGGTGCAGCTCAACACAGCGGCAGCCAACATCTAAGCAGGACCATCACGGTGAGTGTTGTCCCTGTTTACTCCAGAACACTTTTCTAACCTAAGTGCGTAAATGGTAAACTTTTGGACTGCTTTCAAAAACATTAGAAAGTGAAAACAACTTACTTTAGAATCCTTTAAAGCCGATATAAAACACATTACCACTGCGATAACTTACAAGATGGTGAAAATTACTTTATAATCGAGTTCTTTTAGGGAACTCCTTAAATTTATGAAGAGTTAAAAATGTGTCGAAGTTTGTCACAAAGTGTAGCAAACTTAGGGTTGTTTTTAGGCCTAAAACGGATACAAACGTGAAGCCTGGTGGCTCAGTGTAACATCAGTGTGTACCTACTGTCCACTACAGGTTGCCTGAAGCGGCCCGGGTTGATGTGCAGCGATGCGGGCGTCACTGGTAATGTTCATCTGTGGTGAGTAGACTGTACTCCCTGGCGCTTTGAAGTCACTCATGTTTTCTGCTCCATAACAAATCCTCAGAAGTGATTCAATGAACAGGCTGAAGGCTAATAACTGTCACCAGACCACTAACCTTTAATTCAGCTTTGCTTGTTTAGTTTTTTTGTGGTGCTGTGTCAAAATCAATCAAGCAGTTGAGACTTTGAAGTGTCCACTCTGCTGTAGTGTACTTTCTATTAGTAGTCTTAACTTAAATTTGCAACAGCGAACAAGCAGTAAAATTTATTCATTGTGCCTAACAGGTATTTTATCTACAACTGAGTATCAGCATTTTATATTTTGTAATGTAGTCTCCTTGTAATCCTTTCAGTTTTTTTTAACGTCCCATGAAATCATTTCTACAATAAAGGTTTGAATAGTAGGCCTATACAGCCTAAACAAACTGGTCTATAGATTAGTCGGTTGGTTACTGTGTGTGATGGGAGCTGGGCCCCTGAATCTCCCGCTGCAGAGAGATAAGATAGCCAAGGTTTCTTTTTTGGGGTTCCTTGGTGCCCTCTGGGTCTTGAGGGTCGCTCTCCTGTCTCTCTGTCTCTCGCTCTGTGGGTGGTGTTGCTCAGTTTATGATCCTCCTAAAACAGTCCAGCTGAATCCGCAAATAGAGGCACCCACAGCTCTGCTTAAGTTGTCTATGTCCTGTGCCCCATACATTACATGGATGCCTATACGGCGGTAAAGGTCAAAACAATGCATTTAAAACTTTTAACTAATGTCAGGTCAGTGATAGTTTCAGTGAGCTTAAGATTTATTTGTGTAGTGACCCACAATATAGGCCTCCTGACGCATTGTGCCCTGGAGCAAGAGCACAATGGGTTCATTGCGCTAGTTAAAGTCTATTAGTTCCTGTGGTTAACACTCTGTTCAAACATCCTCACTGATCACAATTAAACCCATTTTTTCCGAATAATTTGAATTTGAAGTTGATTTTTTCCACAGCTTTTGTCCTTTAACGTTTGGTCCTCAAAACAAGTCAGGTGCAGTGAATCCAAAAAGGAATAGCTTGAGAAAACAGTGTGAAGGATTTATGGAAGAGCAGGCTGTGACTGCGGATGTTGAGGTGTCCTGAGTGTCTATAAACTTTGCACACTGTCGTCCCACAGATAGGGTGCTGTCTGTTTTGAGTCCTAACGCTTCTTTGAAACAGGCTGCAAGGTCAAGGGTCAATTCCAAACCCCCAGGTCAGAGACATGGTAATTGGTGTTGGCTGAGGATTATATAGCTGTCACTTGGGCCCGTGTTGGTGTGTGTGTGTGTGTGTGTGTGTGTGCGTGTGTGCGTGTGTGTGTCTGCGTGTGTGCGCGTGTGGGTGGGTGTGTGTGAGTGGCTGTGTGTGCGTGTGTGTGCGTGTGTGTGTGTGTGTGTGTGTGTGTGTGTGCGTGTGTGTGTGTGTGTGTGTGTGTGTGTGCATGTGTGTGTGTGTTTGTGTGCGTGTGTGTGCGTGTGTGTGTGTGTGTGCGTGTGTGTCTGCGTGTGTGCGCGTGTGGGTGGGTGTGTGTCTGCGTGTGTGTGTGTCTGCGTGTGTGCGCGTGTGGGTGGGTGTGTGGCTGTGTGTGTGTGTGCGTGTGTGTGTGTGTCTGCGTGTGTGTGTGTGTGTGCGTGTGTGTGTGTGTGTGTGTGTGTGTGTGTGTGTGTGTGGTGTGTGTGTGTGTGTGTGTGTGTGTGCGTGTGTGTGTGTGTGTGTGTGTGTGTGCGTGTGTGTGTGTGTGTGTGTGTGTGTGTGTGTGTAGGTGTGTGTGTGTGTGTGTGTGTGTGTGTATGTGTGTGTGTCTGTGTGTGTGTGTGTGTGTGTGTGTGTGTGGGTGTGGGTGTGTGTGCGTGAGTTTAAGATGGGAGAAAAAAGAGTGAAAGGCTGATGACAGGGACAAAGAAGCAGCAGTGGCTCTTTTATTCCTCCTTTTTCCTTTCACTTTCAGCATCTATTCTTTACCTCTGGGGGTGGGGGTGACCTGTTGCATGCTTGTTAGTCGTACGCTTGAGTAAGTATTCGATACACCGGCGTTTGTGTTTCAGAAGTTTAAACTATGGCAAAGATGCAATTATTTTAACTGGAAAGGAAGGAAATTGTTCACATGAAAGCGGATCAGCGCAAAGCCTCTGTAATCTTTCTTGAAGGGCTCCCTGAGTTGACTTGAATCCACTGATGTTCTTCACAGAAGTCTGTGCACATATGTTTGTGTGTGTGTGCGCAGGTGAGAGCCAGCATTAGCAAGCGGGAGTGAGTTTTCCCTGGCTTTTGTAAGCAGCAGTCTCCCGGAAGCACGCAGATAACCCGAACAATGGTGCGCAAAGCCTACTAACCACCAGACTGAGAGAGAGAACGAGAGGTTGAAAAATTAGAGGAAGGGCTCGACTCAAACCGGGGGACAGAATAGAGTGAGAGAGAGATGTCGCAGAGGAATGGGTGGGCACAGAGTGGGAACAGGTTTGTTTATGTATGAAAAGAGGGTTGAGGTAGGTTTCCCATCTTGTCAGGATGAAAAGACGAGGCGGAGATAAAGGAGGACTTTTTAAGGGGGAGGAGGGCCAGGGAGGTGGAAGAGGAAACGAAGTTACATACAATAGGCCTACCACACAAGCTACTACACTGCTATGTGCCTCAAGTGAAGAACAGGTGAATTTATCTGGCCCCTAGTATTAACATTTCTTGCAAGCATACCTTAGTATGCTTAGTATCAGTAGCATTATTTTTTGTTAGCATTAAAGTAAACCAATATTTACTCATGTTTGGCTCACAAATGTTCTATTATGTTTATGTGTTGACCGCTGACATTGTATTCCTAACCTTTTATTGCTACAAGCCTCTCACAAAGCGTTATAAGAGACTAACAACAGCTTGTGTTTGGCCGCTTGTTAAACAACACTGCCACACACTTCCTCACCTGTTATTATCCAGCAGCAGAGGGATTATAGTGTGATACAGCAGTGGGATAGAAGGATGAAAGGAGAAATAACAGAAGACAAAAAAAACCTTGAGGAAGGAAGAATTTAGATAAATGGTGTGTCTAAAACATATTTTTGATGGATTAATGTGGATGCAGTGGAGCATATTTGCTGTTCTGGAAGACTGGTTTCCCTCAAGACACAATGTTTTGTGGCTTTGTCTTGTAGCCCTATAATTAGGGATGATACAACTGTGTGGCCTGGAATACAGAGCAGCTGTCTTATATCTATCACATTCCCAGTTATTGTGAGCACTGATGTGCTATTGTGTTATTGTAGTATACATTGAGTTTTTGTTTTGTTTTGTAATAATTTTTTATTAGGAAAGGATGAAGAAGCTATGATTGGAATTATAAGTTTTATTTTAGAATTCATTGTTCTAAGTATAAGAGGTTAGTGTCCAACTGTGATTAAAGGTGCAGTGTTTAGTTTTTGGAGGAATCTGATTGTGACATTAAAGATAGAAATAGTACTCCTCCTCACCCTCAAAAAGTTAACAAATAAGTTAACCAGTGGCGAGTGACTCAAAATATGTCTTCACTGTCTTCATTGTTTCCAAAAATGTGAATCCCACTCTAAGCCCACTCCATCTTCACTTCAGATTCAGTTTATTTGCCATTTGCAAAAAAGAGTTCAAAAGCACAATGCCAACAGACATAAAACCACCATCTAATAATACATAAAACACAATTAAAGACTAAAAGTTAAAAGACATAAAGCACTATGACTATAGTAACGTGCATGTTTCAAACTGACTACTCAGTAGCCCACCTATGAATCACATTTTGTAGGTGTGACACCAACTCCAATTATAGTCAAACTAAGGCAGTAATTCAGATGATTTTTCCCAAGTGATATAACAACATTAAGTGATATTTTGACATAAATTAATAATACATTCCAGACAACACAATTTTGACTTGTTACACTATGTACAACAGATTTATATCCTTCCACAGTAGCACATACACTGACATGAATTGAAATTAACTAGTCAATGATATTTACTTTATATTGCTTTTATATTGCTTCTTAGGAGACAACCAAGCAGTGATCAGTGTCCCTGCCTCATGTTCAGAAGTTTCAGATTTGTCTTTTCAGACATGGTTTGCAGTGAATTTAAAACGTCAATGTATCATGCACAAACCATACTTTAAACCAAGCTATAGGACATCTGTACCACAAGGTCAGATTCTTTCTGAAGAAAATGTTTTCTTTTTCTTAAGTCTAGGGTTTTTATTTAGGCTCCATACAAAACCATCCACTGTCTAATCCCCTGTGTCCTGTCAGATGTAGGTGAGCCTGCAGTCACATAGATGTTATCATGTTCTGCCTAAATGTTAACAGGAAACATTACACATCATACTTACATGATGATGTCTGTTAATGGTCTTGCACACACTTGGACCTGAGGCAGAACAGCAGTTTTAGGCACAATAATTCCCAGAGCTCAAGTAATGACAGGTCCCAAGTTTGCTGTCATTTTCAGCTTTCCCTTTAAGTGGAGCCAGATTTTCTTGGTTCCGAGTTCTGATTAGCACCCCCAGAGCACACATCTGCCACTGCTTAGAGCTACATGCCTCGGAGCAGCTGCCAAGCACGAGCGCAAAAAACCAACACCGCAATCACTAAGAGAACCAAACTTGCACTCTGGCGGACAAGCTGGTCAACCCACAAGCTGCACCCAACATCTGCTGCTCATGTGTGAGTTTTATCTGATGTATTTGCTTCAGGCAACACAGGTTTGTGGCCGGTAGCCTAGACATGATCATCATGGTGCTACTACTCTTATTACTTATTATTACTTTACAGCATCACATGGGTTATTGAATGAATTGCCTTTAAAACACTAGCAGAAGTCAGTCCTGGTGTCCACTTCCTGCTGTCCTAAAATGAGACCAAACATGTTTTGTCTCCAGCTCCTCTCTCCTCTGCCCACCTGTCGCTGCACTTTCTGCTGCAGTCTGACTGAGCATATGTTTCCTCTCCACTGTGGAGTGAGTCAGACGTCTCTGGGATGTTACAGGAATGTGAGTGTCTCCTCCAGCAGGACCAGCTGCCTCCCAGTGGCATGCCTTGTTTGTGTAATGGCCTGTGTAATAGGCAGCGTCTGTTTGGTATAAAATACAATAAACTCAGCACTTGCTGGATTAGTTATACTCTGTCTTGGCATTAAAGGGCATTTCATTACTGATATAGTCATGACATTTGACAGTAGGCTGAAGAAACAATGACAAAGATTGACAGGGGGATATTGCAGATTTGGAGTTTGCATTTAGGAAACCTAAATCCAACTGACTATAATCTAGATAATTCCTTCCTAAATGTCCTCCTGATCTGTGGTCTCTTTCCAAATATAATAATAATGTCTGCTAACAATTAAAACTCAATCTACCAACCTTTTGGCTTCTAATGCTTCTAAAGGGTCATTGAAGTAAGTCCTTCTATTGAACTTAATTGACTCATTAAATTAAATTAAAGTTCAAAACAGTTTTTTAAATTTATCACAGCCATTTCTCTGTCACCAGCTGTGAACTGCTTTACACTGCAATTTAACAGCTGCTACTGAACATAATTCCCCTCATAATCTCAAATGATTGATGGCAGAAGTGTGGGGTTCGTTTTCATAAGATAAGGCCCCTGATTGTGATGAAGAAAATAAAAATAAAAGACGTAGGGAGGTGAACTGCAGGGCACCGAGGGGAATATGAGCTGGTTGTGAGGCAGCCACAGTGGACACAGGAGCAACGGGCTGCAGATAATAAACAGCTGGATGTTTAGCCGTAGGAGTGGGCCATTCATCAGCTAAGTGCAGAGCAAAGAGACGACACAGAGACAAAGAGCGGAGAATGTAAACTCATTAGCCAGGAGGAGTTAAAAATAAAAGACTGTTGACTTTTCCCTGCCCGGGTTGCTCTGTGATGAGAGCACCAAACATATCTGACGCCTTCAAGTCTCACATATTTGCCCAGGTCAGCTATGCAGCACTGTATTAAAATGCTTCTATTCTTGTCTTCAAACTGTAACTGGATATATCAGAACTCTCCATACTGTCATGTTAATATTCTAAGCAGGGCGTTGTCCTTCTAGGACATGGAGCCATGTTTTTTTGAGCAAAAGTTCACTTATTCTGTGGCTTTTAGTGTATTTGTTTGTTTGCTTTCTCTCTGCATTGTTTGTAAAGGCAGACATGGCGGCAAACTGTGGCTCTGCAGTGGAATGTGTCAAGTTGATGCTACATCCATCGTACAAGTGACTATACAAAGAGGAAGTGAAAAATATGATGGGAGATAAACCTGCTCTTGGTCATTAGATTAGCTTTTTATGTTGTGGCTGCTTTATTTCCACAGCTCATCCATGTGCAATTAGACTGGAAACCAAGGCGCTTCATGTAAGAGGCGGTTCCTGTTCGCTGGTGACAGGACGAGCTGAAAGAGTATCAAAGTCAGAGATAAAAGGCGGGGAATAGAAGCAGAGCTCACCTGAAGGGAAGGAGGCGGGCTGGTATTCATCTGTGGTAATGAAACTTGTAGATGCCCTGTGGACCGCACTATATTCTGTGTCACTGACTGTGACAGTTAAGGCCATGCCTTATTTGGAAGCTTTTTTGGCTCCGACTCAGATTTCACTGCATTTGCCTTGAGTACAATAATATAATGTTATCTGGTCACATGTTTGTTGGAAGGTAGGTAGCATTTGCTCAAGTATCAATTTAATGAGTCCTTTAAGAAAATGTTTTTGTAGAGCCTTGACAAAGGTCTGTTGTAGTGGTCTACCTACCAGAGACATCAGAGTAGTGGTGTCAAACTCAAGTTCATTTAGCACCTGCTAGTAAAGGAGAATCCTATAAAGAAAATTAGTTTTTGCATAGAGCGTTATCACATCTGTTCCACTGAAAGACCATAGTAATATACAGTAGATGAACATAAGCATGAAGAACATGTTATTTTATACATGAAAACAGTGGAGACATATTTATTTTTTATTGATCCATTGCCCAATTCACCATTTTACTTTGCTGTTTGGATAAAATGTGCCAGTTTGCTGACTAAATCTAAGTATTTCAGTGTAACTTAGATAAAACTATGATGTTTGTCATTCACTAGGTTGCCTATGGTAGGTTTTCCAGAAGACAGTTGTTAGATAACAATAGTCATCAAAATACAGTTATTAACTATAACATGAACATAATAAAATGTAGATCAGACAGAGTGAGTGTTATCTAAGATTGAAAACTTGGCAAATTTCTGATATTGACAAAATGCTTTGTTACAAAGTCAATTATAGAGTTTAATAATGTGCACGGGTGTCCAAGGGTCCAGCTAACTGAGGAGTGCAGGGCCACAGAGCATGGCCTTCTGTTGCACACTAATGGCCACTTGAACAGCAGAGCTTTGTGAGCGGAGAGCCCTGTTCACTTACAGACAGCAGCTTTTTGCTCTCAGCTGTTGCCCTGCATTCCTCCCTTTCTCTCCATTTATGGCTGCAGAGGAAAGAAAATAGACAAAAATCACCCTCTGTAGCCTGTCTGTGACCTGTTATGAATGGGATGAAGATTAACAGTGAGTTTCACTGAACTTGTCACTAACTTTTGGCACAGTTTTCCATTGTGCGTTGTATAAACTTTGTGAGCTCAATTGCACAAACATGATAGGCTTTCATCTAGGGTTTTGTGTTGTAAATACAAGTCAGGAGAGTAGCATTCTGGAGATTTCACTCCTGTCTTGATTTAACTCACTAACTGACTAGTGACCGTCTAGTAAAATTACAACAATATAAAAAAAATAACAAAAACCCTATGACAATGAATTGTCATACCACACTAAAACAACAGATCAAGGTGCACCTTCCATATATACATATTAGAAAGTAGATTGTAAATGAGGACAGAATTACCAACTGTAACATCAGTGTATATTAATAAGACAGTGGCAAACACAGTGAGTACCGGCATCATCATCACAGGCAAAACATTACAGAAATAAAACTATAGATACTGGGAGACATATTAAGACAAAAAGAGATACTTTTGCCTGATTTGTATCCCTCCTTCTTTCCTGCTTCTTCCTCTGACTTCCATCAACCAGTGCTTTGATCATCTTCTGCTGTATTCTTCATGTCATGATGTCATGCTCATTGTGTTCATTTTGACTAAGTAAGATTCATAACTATAGATTTAAACCTATTTTTCCCAAGTATGGTTTTTATTTTGAATTTTCTCCTCATAATACGTGCAATAATAGAAGTGCAAACTAGAGGTCTGTTGAGAGATGTAAATGAATTTGAACAGACCAACAAAAACCTCTGAGAAAAAAGCGAGATAAAAGCGAGATAAAAGACACATCACAGAGTCTTTGCACAGACACCTTTGGGATCTTGGGGCACACACTGTAAGACGGGGTTGGAGATGACTGATATAATAACCTCTTGTCTGTTTTTGTCTTAAAGATAAGTGAACAACCCATTTGCTCCCATTATGTCATTTCCTATCATTGGTGATAATAAGGCTTACGAGATTAGCTTGTTCTGAGTGTAGCAAAAGTCAAAACCCATTAGCCCTGTGTACATAAGGCTAAATTATGTACTCATTGTTGTTTCAGAGCAGAATGGCCCTGTCTGTCAGTATATACCCACAGGTGCACATTAAACTAAGCTGATCTCATATCTTTGCCCTGTTCTCCTGGCTGGCACCGCTGTACGACAGATGCCATGCAAACACAAGTCGTCACCTTCTTCCCCGAGAGTGTGTCAGAAGAGTAGCATGTGCGTGTGTGCGGTGTGAACCCTTCTCTGCACTATTCCCAGCTGGCTCCATATCTACAGCTGGCTGCACTACGCTGTCTTTGATAATGCCCGGTCTCTGTCAACCTTAATCAGCGAGAGTAGAACTTCCCGGCACCGAGAGGTACAGGACAAAGACTCAAATCATAGATATCAGCCTTAATAAGAGTTTGGAAAATCTTATGTACTTGTCCTCACACAGGATAAATATCTCACTTAGAAAGTACAAATACAGTTAGTTAGGCACTGGACAATAACTGGTTTTAAGGTATAGCACAAAACACAACACTGTAACATACCATTCTTGTAATATAAGTTACAAGTAAGTAAGTAAGTACAACATAACTTCTTGTATATTTAACATAACTCTTCAACAGGAAATGTCAATGATGAAATAATTGAATTAAATGTAATTAGGAACCTGATCTTACCTATAATAAACTAGTGGATTAGTTGGCATTTGTTATGATTAGAAAATAAAAAATCTGACATAGTACCTGACACAACAGGACGAATGCTATACTGAACAACATGGACCATCTCCCGTATTCTGCTTTTGAACAACAGAAAGCAGCCAGTGGACGTGCGAGATCAGTGAGCTGCAGGACGGAACGCCACAAGAACGGCCATTAGACTGTACCATCAAACAGTCTGTGGCAGATGAGAGGACTGCACTGACAAACTTTTGAGTGATTAAATTTAGATTTCATTTCTCTTTTGATCCTCTGTAAAGTCTGTACTTTTGTTTCTGTCATATTGTTTGAAGTTCACCATTATGGGCAGTTAGCATCACTAGCTAGCACATTGATAATGCTTCCTTTGTCAATGTCAAGCTTTACACTTTCTGAATTAAATTTTTTCATGGTAACAATTTTATATTTGTCCTATATCCTTGTACTCTCAATGGTTTAAGCCTTTTGTTTAAGTGAGTGACAGCCACGTTGCTACTGTTTGCTGTTTCTATGTAAACGTGGGGAGAGAGGATTACAAACACCTGTTGTGGACAGCTAACAAAATGACAGCACTTCCCATAAGTTTTCTCTCTCCTCATTCCTGTCTTTTTAAATGAATACATATCCGGCTCAGATCCTGGAGGTGTAAGTAGAAGGCAATATTCACGTCAAAACATTCAGCGGAATGTGTGACGGCTGCTGCTGCTGCTCGTCATGAAAGTTTTTGAGGTTTATTTTAACTCCCTCACATAGTCCAGCTATTGAGTCACACCAAGACCCCAGAGTTATATCACACAGAGACAAGCACATCTTCCTTTCAGCTCATTTTAGGATTTGCACCAAGTTTGCAGTGACAAAAATCTTGATTTAGTTGTTTCTAATCATGTCTCGTCTTGGCTGACCTATACATGACCTGGATTGATTAGTGTTTTTTCCGGGGCCTCTGTCGGACCCACGCAGACAGTGGAGCCTGTTAATCTGCAGCGTTGCCTTGAGATAATCCCACTCCTACTGGATGTTGTCTCAACATGTACTCAGCTCTTGATCAAGCTGTCCCAGTGCGAGAGGCAGGTGTCCCCCCATTTGTTCATAAACTCTTCGACTTTCACAGGAGTCGCTGAGTGAGGAGTGTTAACAGAAACATGTTTTCTGTGAACACAAACTGGCAAATAACTTTTGACTTGAAGGACCTTTGCTGTACTTCACCCTGTTGTTTCCTGTTCATTCACATTTCCTGCCTCTGTTTCTCCAGTTCTGGCGGCTGCTGCTGGACAGGAGCCCAACCAGAGCTATGGCTGTGCCCATGGCAGCTGTTACCCGGCAACAGGAGATCTCCTGGTTGGACGAGAGAAGAACTTAAAGGCGTCATCCACATGTGGCATGAGGAAAAAGGAGCCGTACTGTATCGTCAGTCATCTGCAGGTCAGTGTATAGAAGACTGACCACATTCTATTTACATAAAACATATGTGTGTTTCTCATTGATCCCTTGTCCATGTACGCTGACCTTGCAGGATGAGAAAAAGTGTTTCTTTTGTGACTCTCGGCGACCGTATGACCCTGTCTACAACACCATTAATCACCGAATAGAAAACGTTATCACCACTTTCAAACCTCACCGCAAAAAGTCCTGGTGGCAGTCGGAGAATGGTAAGGCCATTGTCTCTTTGGTGACCTTTACAAAAGCACTGTCACTGTAAAAAACATACATTATATATTAAGGCCTGGTTTGTATTAGTCAGTTGTTACTGATTAAGCAGTAATGGCCTTGGTAAGTAACAGTGATGCCAAGATTCTCAAAAATACACATGCACACATTCCCTAACCACCAACAGATGGTCTTAATAATAGAGTATGTCCTCTGCTGGAGAAAGAAAAAAAGCATAAAACCCTGGACAGAAAGATGGACACATGCAGAAGTGTAACGGATATGTTTGTAGTTGCACATGCAAAGTTCTAAGCTGGGTTGTTTCTGGTCTCACAGCTCATTTCATCTGTTTGGGGGGGGCTGCAAATGTGACAGAGTGCTGCTGATGGCATACTGTGTCAGTGTGAGCCCTGCTAAACTCGGACTGAGCAGAGAGGAACACAAGACGAAGGGGGGGCTAAGAAGTGTAGTCACTATTTATACTCTAAGTTGCCTCTGATTTTCCATTTGTCACATTTCCATGGAAGTAAGGGCAGCTTTTCAGCAAGTTTGTTTGATATGGGTTACAGTGGTTTGATTGTGTGCACAGATTAAAAGGTCATTTCCTGTGATTGAAATGCAAAAGGTTCAGACACTGGAAAAATTAAGGCGGTAGTGAGTATTGCAGAGTACAAACCACATTTCTTTTTTGGAGACACCTATTAATAAATGGTGCTTTTAAGGCCATTTAGAAAAAAGATTGTGCATTAACATATAAAGCGAGAAAGCTTTTGGTATGTAGAGTATAAAAAAGTGTTTAATTACTCTACTCTACACTACGTTTTTTTATATCTATGAGAGGCGCAATGGCACACAAAAATTAATCTCAGCGAGGGAATTTCCAAGCTTACCTGAACATGTGTTGACAGTTTAAGTACTTGCTTGCAGAACTGTAATTTGTAAATTGCATTTTTCATGTGGCACAATAATAGGCACAGTTTATTTGCTTTAAACGTATCATAAATCTGCACTCAGAGTTGAAGTGCATTGAGAGTCAGGAAAGTTGAGTGGTCTTCAGTTTGTGCTGTACAACTCAGGAAATGTGTGGTCGTATCCCTTGCCAAGACTAGAATGTGTTTTTCTCTCAGGATGCCATTTCTTGTGCCAAAAGAGTGTTTTTTACTTCACTTACTGCTACTAGTTGTTAGCCTCAATCAGTTTTTGATGTGATGAATGAAAATAAACTGGGGCTATTTGTAATTAAAAAAAAAAGAAATAACATTAACTTTTGTCAGTTTCACACATCTGTCTCTCCTTTTCCCAGGCAAGTCTGACGTCTTTATCCAGCTGGACCTGGAGGCAGAGTTTCATTTCACTCATCTTATTATGACCTTCAAGGTTAGGACAAAACACTAAACAAGCCTGTACTACAATAACTGCAATTCATAAATCAGACTTAAATATTTTATGAACATCTGGCATGGACATTAAAGTATTGCAACATTCATTGCAGACTTTCCGTCCAGCTGCCATGTTGATTGAGCGGTCGTCAGATTTTGGCCGTACCTGGCAGACATACCGCTACTTTGCATATGACTGCGATGCTGAGTTTCCGGGAGTGGCACATGGCCCCTTGCTTCAAGTTGATGACATCTTTTGTGAGTCTCGCTACTCAGACATTGAGCCGTCCACAGAAGGAGAGGTAAAAACCTGCACAAAATTATATAAATGAACGGTAACACTTTATTTGACACTACATCTCCTTGTAATAACATGTAACTACATAGTACATACTTAATGGAATGGAGTGTATTGTAGGTAGGGTAGGGTTACGGTTAAGGTATGTAGTTACATGTTCTTACAGTTTGTTACACAGTGTGTTACATTTTAGATAGATTCTGATTCTGATTCTGAATGTATCAAGTGGAGTGTAAAAAAAGTGCAATCATCTAAGTGTTTGTTTATTTGTTGTAAATTTTTATTTTGAGAAAGTAAAATATACATACATACAATTAATTTGCATGTGTCCAAATATAAATATTTTCTAATTATTTTACATGCTTCTAGGATCACTTCATTTCATCAACAGATTCCATGATAGTCTATTTTTTACAATAAATCATCTTGCTCAAAAAGGAGTGGGAAGAAGAAAAGCTTATTTAATCCCACCCCATCTCACTTAAAAACATAACACACTAAGCATAGCAGCTTCTTTAAGGCAATCTTGCATCAAACCAATTTAACAGCAGAACCCATAATAAAGTAATACGACATGATAGCATCACGATTTGTCAGCTGCACATTCATTATGTGACTATCCCATTCCACCACATCCAAAGGTGTTTTTTGAATTGAGATCTGGTGACTGTGGACTGTGTAGGGACTGTCTTGGACATGATGATGAGTATCTTGAACTCATGGTATTCTTCATACCTTGGTTGTAATGAGTTACTGGTTGTAATGAGTTTTTTTTGAGTTACTGTTGCCTTTCTATCATCTCTAATCAGTCGGCCCATTCTCCTCTGACCTCTGACATTAACAGGCATTTTTGTCCACACAACTGCCGCTCACTGGATAATCTCTCTTTTGGGACCATTCTCTGTAAACCCTAAGGATGGTTGTGCGTGAAAATCTTCAGCAAGTCTAGTACACCACATCTACTTGTTGCTGCCATGTGATTGGCTGATTAGCATTTTGTGTTACCAAGCAATTGAACGGGTGTACCTAATAAACATAACGGCCGGTAAATATATATACAGTATATATGTATATATATATATATATATATATATATATATATATATATACATATATATACAAAAACTCTCACCTTGCCTTCTGCGGGCGGTCTTATCCATCCAAACTTGGGTCCTCTAATAGAGGCATGGGAGCTATAGGGTTTTGCACAGTATCTTGGCTGGTCCTTGGATTTGGTTCCTGAGATATGCAGTGTTGTTCCTGGAATCTGCTGTAGCCACTCCTCCAGTTTGGAGGGTTACTGCACTGAGTGCTCCAATGACGACGAGTACCACTGTTGCCTTCACTTTCCAGGCCTTCTGATGTTCTTCTTTGAGGCCTTAGTATTGCTTTAGTTTCTCAAGTTCCTTTTTCCTGATGTTGCCATCACTTAGTATTGCCACGTCAATCACAACAGCTTTCCTCGGCTGGTTGTCCACCACCACAATGACTGGTTGATTTGCCATTACTATTTTATATATTCTGTATCTGGATGTCCCACAGCATCTTGGCTCGGTCATTCTCTACCACCTTTGAAGATGTTTCCGACTTTGACCTTGGGGCTTCCAGTTAATACTCTGCACAGATGTTCCTGTACACTATACCAACCACTTGGTTATGGCACTCCGTGTATGCTTTTGCTGCCAGCATCTTAACCCAGCAGTTATGGATTGTCCAGTGCTGGATTGTCTCAAGGGCCTCTTTGCTCTCCAGGCACACTAGTACAAAAACTCTGGATCTTCTGTAATTATCCTTTAAGGTCATTGGGGTCTTATACAAAGTAAACTGCACCATTACCATTGTACTATCTTGTTCTTTGTTCACTTGCAATATTTTTATAATACCTTTTTACAATACAGCTACACCTCTAGATTTGCTGTTATAGGAGCTATAAAACACTTTACCAACACAGTCTCATTTTAATTCATCATGTTCCTTATTAGTTAGATGAGTTTCACATTGCTGTCTTTTAAAATATTCCAATACTTTTTTGTTTAATTGGTTTATTTATTTCATTAACATTTAATATAATTATATATTTAGTTGTCTGTCAATGTTTGTCTCTATATGTCAGCCCTGCGACTAACTGGCCTCTGTCCAGGGTGTACCCTGCCTCAGGCCCAAAGCTGCTGGGATAGGCTCCAGTCACCCGCGACCCCTAATGGGACAAAGCGGTAGAAAATGAATGAATGAATGAATGAATAATTATATTTTTTTGCCAGGCATAAATAAAGACTTATCTCAGAATATTCCCTCTTAAATTAATTATTACAATATGACTTTTGGTTAGTTACTTTTCTACCCCAACCAATAAACACCATGAAACAGTGGGTTACAGTGCACGGCGTCACTCACAACGAGCGAGAATCCGGGGCCCAGGTTTCTCTGTGCTTCTAGATATTTAGAGATGAAGTCAATTTGATCTCTTGGATGTTCTTTTCCACCGCTAGTGGTGAGGGGAAAGTACGGGTTATTCCTCAATTGTTTATACAAAGTTTAAATAGCTTTTTAACCAATTCACAGCCACACCTCTGATGCCGTATTGTTCAAGTTTATTCAGTAGGAAAGAATGATTTATTGTATCAAAGGCCTTTTTGAGGTCCATAAATATAGCAACTGTGTGTTCTTTTCTGTCAAATGCCTTTGTGATTTTCTCTGTAGCCTCAATAAATGCCATTGAGATGGTTCTTTTCGTTTTAATTCCATACTGACTTTCATTAATTATTTATTATTTGTCAGTGAATATTTTTAGCCAAGAATTGAAAAGCTTTTCCAGGATTTTTGAATGTTGTATGTTCTACTACTATTTTTGTGGGTTTATAATATAATATGTCCTTTTTATGTTTAGATTATCTTCAGAGTTCTGGATCCAGCCATTAGAATTGAGGATCCATACAGCCCACTCATTCAGAGTGAGTAATTCTCATTCATTTCATACAGCATTACATGAATAGTAATATACAGGAATATAGTGAAATAGTAAAATAAAATAAAATAGTTAAATATAAAGCTTACAAATCATCATGGGAAGTCACTCTTGAGTTAAAAGTAAGCAAGTTCTATTTCATTTAAATATAAGATAAAAACAGGAGATGACCCTCAGGTCAAAGGCTTGAGGAGTAATGCCTAATCAATTTAAGTTAAAGTAAAGGTTTTGACTACATAAAATATAGCCACAGTTGTCATCATAAATCAACCTGAAGCAGACACAATTAGCCCTTTGTCCAGGGCCATGTCACATTATAGACTGAACAGCCTCCCTCTTTCTTGGGGGTGCAAAACATGGCCGGCTGTGGAAAAGATGTGAAAAGCAGCTGCTCCTCACCCACTCAGCCTCTGTGTCATAGCCCTCGCGTTTCAGACTTGCAGGACATGAGAGCCTTTCCCAGAAACCTAAGATGAGTTTCCAGTGCAGTGGCTGTTGGCTTGTCTTGTTGTCTCGTGGAATTTCTCAGAGTATCTGACCCTTTTAATGACCTCTAACCTGCAAACATTTATTATCTGGTACTGTCCAGTTTACCCTCTTAGCCTTACTTACATTGACTTTTTTTTTTTTTTACCAACCATTACTTTGACATATGAGCTTTTAAAATAAGTGAATGGAGGACTGTTCTTTATTCTGCTACTACACCATGAGAAGAGACAGTGTCTTGCTTGTAGCTGGGCTAAAGGGATTTACTGTAGTCTGTCGGAAAGGGATTGTGTTACTGCAGATAAAGTCAGAGGGGTAGGCTACAAAGTACAAAAAAGGCTAAATCCCCTCATGGAACACTTCATCCATCTGATTAACATTGTTTCTCTGGCTGAAGATTTCTCTAGCCCAGCTAAAAATGTTATCAAATAATGATTTAGAGAACAGACTCAAATTTAGTGTGACTTTAGTAACCTTCTATACTGTAGATCCTTTGATGTTTATAATTATAACTTAATATTGTGCAGCTAATGACTGATAGACATTATAGGCACATAAATTATTGCAATTTTCTCCTCAGTGGAATATTGTATGTAAGACTTTAACTCCACAGGAATTAGTATTAGTGAACAATTACCCTGTCAAGTTTGGACATTTTCTTTATTTCTACATTCATTCAGGCAAAGGAAATAGACGTTAAAATAGCCCTCGGTGGTTAGAATAGGATCATAAAGAACATGTGATCAAACATGTGTTAGGAAGAAATATAAGGTTATACAGGAACATTTTTACATAGGTTATGTATTTCAACTTAAACAATCACTATTACTCTTAACTTTCTTTTGAAAATGTATCTCTCTGTATTTACCTCAACAGACCAGCTAAAGATCACCAATTTGAGAGTTAACTTCACCAAGCTCCATACGTTGGGAGACAATCTGCTGGATACCAGAGCTGAAATTAAAGAAAAGTATTACTACGCCATGTATGAACTGGTCGTCCGTGGCAACTGTTTTTGCTATGGCCATGCTTCCGAATGTGCCCCTATTGATGGCGTTAGGAACGATATAGAAGGGATGGTGAGTTTAGCTTCCCCAAAAGTGAAAACGTTTTAGACCATTCAAAGATGATATGTTCAATGCTCATTTGATCCCTTTTTAAAGGTTCACGGCCGATGTGTGTGTAATCACAACACCAAGGGCTTGAACTGTGAGCAGTGTGACAACTTCCACAATGATCTGCCCTGGAGACCAGCTGAGGGGCGCAACACTAACGCCTGCAAGAGTGAGTAAACCGGATGCAGAGACAGACATGACAGACATTATGGACACTCAATGTCCATAAAAAAGTATTCTAACTACTTTGAAACTATTTCTAGAGTGCAATTGTAACAGCCATTCAGCCAAGTGTCACTTTGATATGGCCGTCTACCTGGCCACGGGAAATGTCAGTGGAGGCGTGTGTGATGATTGTCAGCATAACACAATGGGACGCAACTGTGAGATGTGTAAACCCTTCTACTACAAAGACCCATTCAAAGATATCAGGGACCCAGGGGTCTGTAAAGGTGAATACAAGTGTATAAATGTAGTTATTAGAGTGTACTAAGTTACTGCAAGTAGATGTTTTTTTATGGTTTCACATTTTAAAAGACTGATTTTTTTTCCCTTCCCCAAAGCCTGTGACTGTGACCCTGATGGATCACAGAATGGAGGGATATGTGACAGCCACACTGACCCCTCTCTGGGAATTGTTGGTGGCCAGTGTCGTTGCAAGACCAATGTGGAAGGGCCGCGATGTGACAAGTGTAAGGTGGGCTTTTTCGGTCTGAGTGCTGAAAACTCAGAAGGCTGCCAACGTGAGTAAACTTTTTTATTCAGAAACACAGTGCTTTACCATGTTTGCAAGTGTGTTTTTTTTACATTTGTTTAAAATTTCTCTATATTATTTTTAGCTTGCCGGTGTGACCACAGGGGAACGGTATCAGGAAGATCTCAGTGTGACCCCGTCAGTGGAGATTGCTTCTGCAAACGGCTCGTCACTGGACGCAGCTGTGACCAATGTCTGGTAAGAAAGAGGTTTGCTCTTTATTTATTAGCACTTGCTTTATTCAGCCTCTTGTCCTGAGCCTACTCTGCCAGAAATAGTGTCGTTAGGCATGTGGGCTCCTGCCCGGATTAAGCATCTAAATTTAGCCAAGAGATTGAAGTCTTGTCCGGTTGGTGTGGGTTACTAACAGGCCTAAAATGGTCAGCTCTAGAACGGGTCCGAAAGTCGATCCCATGTTCTGATGGGAACTGTAACTCACAAACGTTTTTGACGGCTGCATTGGGATTTTAATTAAAGAAGGACATTAATGACTTCAGCCAAGAGCCATGAGTGTTGTTTTATTAAATATGACGTTGATAAAACCATTAATAAAAAAAGTAAGTCAAATTTCAAAAAGCATATACAGTGGAGTTCTATTTTCTTAGTAAATGCTCCCCTCTCTTCTCTGTTTGAGACTGTCAATCACCCTGATCTCCCTCTGCTTTTTCAGCCAGAACACTGGGCTCTGAGCCACGATCCAAACGGATGTAGAGGCTGTGAGTGTGATATTGGAGGCGCTCTGGACAACCAGTGAGTCATGATGTAGCTTTAGTGCTAAATCAAAAAGTACACTCTAAATTTTCACACAGTAACCTAATAAATGTTGTTGTTCTAAGACATGGATGTAGCTTAACTATTCATTTGTGTGTGTTTGCCATAGCTGCTCAGTGGAGAATGGCCAGTGTCACTGCCGTAGTCACATGACAGGGCGTCAGTGTTCACAAGTGGAATCAGGATATTTCTTTATTGCTCTTGATCACTTGCTCTATGAAGCAGAATTGTCCAAAATGGGACAGGTAGGGAAAGCAGTAGAGCATTTATTTTTATAACACTAATGGTGCAGTTATTTCATGTGATTTGATTTGCGTGTAACAACAATAGAAATTAAATAACATATGTATATTGTCTATCCTTAGGGCTGTACCGTTGAAGTTAGGGAGCATCAGCCAGGTCGTCCTGCCTCTTGGACAGGCATTGGCTTTGCCCGTGTACCTGAGAGTAGTACACTGGAATTCCACATCAATAACATACCCTACTCCATGGAATATGACCTTCTTATTCGCTATGAGTCCCAGGTAATTATGGCAGCCATGTTACATCACAGATATTTCCAACTCTCCTGTAAGAAATCATTAAATTTGTTCTCTGTAGATGCCTCGGGACTGGGAAGAAGTAAGAATAACTTTAATACGTCCAGGGCCAATTCCCACCAGCAGCCCCTGTGGAAACACTATCCCAGATGATGACAGACTCACTGTCACTCTGCCAGCAGCAGCCAGGTCTTTTACACAATGCTGCACACAAATCAAAAGCTCAGACACAAAATGTATGTTAACTTGAAATGTGTACGCTTCAGGTTTATGGTTCCGGTTCAGCCTGTGTGTCTAGAGAAAGGCGTGACTTACACACTTCGTTTTGAGTTTAGACGTTATCAGGATGCAAACAGTGTCCTCAATGGAGGGGCCACTGAATTCCTTCTGGTGGACTCTGTGAGATTTTTTTCTTTTTTATTTCTATTTCTATTTCTATACACATTAAATAAACACAATAAAACAATTTTTGCTCTTTATTCAAGATTGCGTTGATGCCTCGTCACTCTTCAATTGAGATGTTTAACGCTGGAGATTCAGCCTCTAACATAAGAAAGCAGACCTATGAGCGCTATCGCTGTCACGAAACTGCAAAGAGTGTGACCAGGCCTGTAATGAGTGACACCTGTGCCAAGCTTATGATGAGCATGTCGGCCATCATTAATGATGGGGCTCTGGGTGAGTGCCTTTACCCCCATTTCTATTGAACTCAGTGCCTTGTACAGTTTGTAGAGTGTGGTGGAATACAGTGTTGGTATGCTTCTCTGTCCCACTGCAGCCTGTAACTGTGACCCTCAGGGTTCTGTCAGCGCTGTGTGCGACATCCGTGGAGGCCAGTGTCACTGCAGGCCTAATGTCCTTGGCCGAAGGTGTGACAAGTGTGCACCAGGAACGTATGGCTTTGGACCATCAGGCTGCATCGGTAAGAATGTCAATTAGTTTTTTGTTTAACTTACTGTTTAATGTAAAAACTTTTCTTTAATTAAAGTTTATTTGATCAATCATTTATGAGGTAAAAAATGTTCAATGTTCTTCAAGTAAAGAGTTAAAGATGAGAAACTGGCGCCATCTACTGTTGGGGTGTGCGCACTGACAACTCTTTTCTTTGCTTGCCTCCTTTCATCTGCTCTTGCTCCCCTCTTATTCTCGACCCTTCTTCCTGTCCAGCCTGCGGTTGCAGTCTGGAGGGATCACTTACGAGGCTTTGTGACAAGTTCACCGGCCAGTGCCAGTGTCGTACCGGTGCTTTTGGTCAGCAGTGTGACAGATGCCAGGCAGGTCACTGGGGCTTCCCGAACTGCCGAGCCTGTCAGTGCAACGGACACGCTGATGAATGTGACCAGCGGGCTGGGGTCTGCATTAACTGTAGGGACAACACTGGGGGAGACATGTGTGACAAGTGAGAGATCTATGTGTTACAACTTTACTATTGTCCTATGCCTCTTGCTGCTGTGATAAATCCACAGTGTGCTTTCTTTGTGCAATTATCATTTAACACAAAATAAAACATTCTCTGTTGCATCTTTGAATCCTATCTTTCCCCTTCAGATGTGCCAATGGTTTCTATGGTAACCCAGTTTTGGGTAAAGCTTCTGATGGTCACTGTCGGCCATGCCCCTGCCCAGATGGACCCAACAGTGGACGTCATTTTGCTGCATCTTGTTACCAGGACAACCGTAACAAACAAATCATCTGCAACTGCAAACAGGGCTATACAGGTGATAACATTTGCATTATATTTTTGGCTCTGTGTATTATGTGCATTCCTGTTCCTCATTTATATTCATACACAATATATTCACATTTATTCATATAAAACAATTGAAATTAGTTTGATTGTATTCAAGAAGATAAGGTAACTGCACATGTATCGAGGGTTAAGGAATGTGTGGTGTTTTTTATTGGTTTCGGTTACCTGAAACCACTTGCCTTTCTTCTATGTTAACCTTCCCTCCTCTCACCTATATTACTGATCCAGGCCTTGTTAAACGTTCCGGGGTGACCATTTTTAAGCGTGAGTAAAGATGGTTGGTTGACCACCCCCCCAACCCAACCCCACACATGACCCAGCTTTCAGTTTGTACCTCCACCTACCCCACACCCTGACTCTGCCAGTTCAGGCTATGCATGGCTTCAGCACTCCTCCCGCCAGTGGTGCTGTGTGCTATAATTCTATACTATACTTTAGCTCTTCTGGCTCTCGGTAACAAACAATTAAGTAGTAATGCAAGTTAAAAATTAAAAAGACTCAGTAGCTGCCATATTTAAATCTTGACTGTGCCAGTCTTGTTTTAGAGTAACTGTTCCGGAATTGAATTTAATGAAATGGTACAGTTTATTATACTATATTATACAGGGACAAAAGATGGACTCAAGAGATGAATTTCATCTCCCGTGTACATGTCTGAATTAGGCTAAAAGACTAAAGTTTACAGTTTGCTGCTTAAAAGTGAGTAAACAAACTGCAAAGAAACTGCATGCATTTAGATGTAGCTACGATGATGGGTGACCTCTCACTCAACTTACATTGTTCTTTACAAGTGCTTCTGGCTGGATGCAAATATAAGTATATCTTTTAAAACACTGATGTGTCTTTTAATATAACATTATTAGAATGTTGTTTAAATGTATTGCAGTGTTTTTACAATTTCATAAAAAGAAATATTAATTAGATTTAGAGATTGTGCACTAAATATATATTTTACAAGAAATTTAGTTGCATTTAGTATTGTGTACATATGGGCAAATTACAGAAGAGAGGATAAAAGAGAGGGCAGTGATGGACATAACAAAAAGTCTCCCAGCCAGTGGCAAACCTAGAATCAATTGCTGTGATATGACTTTGATAAAAATGTAAAAACAAAATCAGTAGCATTTTAATGTAACACTTTTCTTGGTTTTCTTTAAACACACAGGTTCCCGTTGTGAGGATTGTGCCCCTGGTTATTACGGAAACCCTTCTCAGCCTGGAGGCCGCTGCCAGCCATGCCAGTGCAACAACAACATAGATCTGTCTGACATGGGGGCCTGTGATAGGCAAACAGGAAAGTGCAAGAAGTGCTTGTACAACACCGAAGGCCCCAACTGTGGCATCTGCAGGAGTGGTTACTTTGGGGACGCCTCCAGACGAAACTGCAGAAGTGAGTGTCTAGTGTGTCTAGTTTGAACATTATGTCAACATTATTTACATTTAACAATTTTTCTCTCTAGAGTGCACCTGTAACTTCCTTGGCACTGATAACAGTCAGTGTGTCCAGAAGGACGACTGTGTCTGCCAGCGCTCCACAGGACAGTGCCAATGTCTTCCAAATGTCATTGGTTTGACATGTGACCACTGTGCACCCAACCACTGGAATTTGGCCAGTGGAAAGGGCTGTGCACCATGCAATTGTGATCCCAACAACTCTCTTACCTCCTCATGTAATGAAGTAAGATACAGATTTTATATTCTGTGCATGTTCACCTTCTGAAATAACTGAGTGGGTGTTCATTTTCCCTGTTTGCTTTTATAGTTTACTGGTCAGTGTCAGTGCCGGGATGGCTTTGGAGGACAAACCTGCACTGACTGTCAAGAAAACTACTGGGGAGATCCCAGGACACAATGCAGAGGTTAGGAACATCAGCACTTAGAGCAAAGTTAGAAGTGTAAAATACTGATGGCAAGAAAAAGTATGGACAGCTTGCAATCATTGAGGGGAAGATAAATTCCCAAATATATCAGACAATTCTTCAGGATAATGTGAGGATATCTGTACGTCAGCTGAAACTGTGTAGAAGGTGATGCAACAGGACAACGACCCAAAACACTGGAGCAAGTCCACAACAGAATGGCTTCAGAAAAACAAAATCTTCCTTTTGGAGTGGCCAAGTCAGAGCCCAGACCTCAACCCAATAGAGATGCTATGGATTGACTTGAAGAGGGCCAAACACATGAGACGTCCAAAGAATACGACAGAGCTAAAGCCATTTTTCCAGGAAGAATGGGCTAAAATTCCTCCAACAATGTGCAGGTCTGATCCACAGCTACAGGAAGAGCCTGGCTGAGGTCAACAATTTATTAATTCTAAGGGTTCACTTACATTTTCCACTGCCATTTTGAATGTTGAAGGAGTGTGTTCAATAAAGACATGAAAGATCAGATTTTTTTTGGTGTAATAATTTATAGACATTTTATGTTTATCAATACCCTTGATTTAGATGAAGATCAGATCACATTTTAAGACATATTTATTCAGAAAACCTTGAAATTTCAAAAGTTTTACAATTTTCTTGCCACTGTAATTACGCCACATTGTATAATTGTTGATGGCTAAATGTATGTGTGCTTTTGTCCTTTTCTCTTTTAGCCTGTGATTGTGATTGGCGTGGCATTGAGGCTTCTCAGTGCAATCGCATGACCGGCCACTGTGTTTGCCGCCAGGGGGTGTCAGGGGTTCGCTGTGACCAGTGTGCCAGAGGCTTCTCTGGACAGTTTCCCAACTGTCAGCCTTGTCATCAGTGCTTTGGTGACTGGGATCGCATTGTGCAGGTGCGGTTTAATCAGGCAAAGATCTTATCTACCCTGCAGTGGCCAGATATTCAGTATATTATAATTGGCTTAGTAGTTTTTTTATTAATTAATTATATTAAGATCAAAGTTACAGTATTGAATTTACGGTCCTTTTTATTAATTTTATTCATATCCAGGACTTGGCAGTTCGCACCAAGACTCTTGCAGCACGTGCTCATGAACTTCAGACCACAGGACTTACTGGACCATATGAAAAGGCCTTCCAAGACCTTGAGGAAAAACTGGCACAAGCACGGGGCATTGTAAACTCACGTAATGCTACTGCAGCAGCAGTCACTATCCTTATGGAGCTCATTGAAGATCTCAGGTTTGTCATATGACAAATTTGTATTTTTATAGACCTTCTAAATGGTTATGTTTGGAAATATAAAACAGACTTCTGATATCTTCAGAACACATATTACTGAGACCACTGACACACTCAACCGGCTGGAAGGAGACCTAACTATTGTGCAGGACACCAACACAGAGGCAAGCAAAGATCTCAGTGCCCTAGAGAGGGAGGCTAAAGAACTAAACCTTACTTCAGAGCAACTACACAGACAACTGGATATCCTCAAAAACTCCAACTTCTTAGGTAAGAGATTTATGTCTTTGATATTTAGCAAGTTACTAAATATCAGTAACAGTATAGCAGTTTTTCCTCTTCACCTTATCCATATCAGCAAAATAAAACACTCTTCATACTCTTGCATTCAGGAGCATATGACAGCATTCAAAGCTCGTACAACAAATCTCATGATGCTGAAAGACGAGCCAATGAATCCACCATCACTAAACCGAGCACAGTCAGTCAATCGGCTGACACTCGCCGCCGCACCGAACACATCATAGGCGCCAAGAAGGATGACTTTAACCGTAAAAATGCAGCCAACAAGCGTGCACTGGGAGACCTCAACGCTAGAGCCCAGGGTCTTGATATAAGAAAGATCAATGAGAAGGTGTGAAAAAGGTTGTCCTTGATTCATTTTAATATTTAAATTTAACTGCATTTATAGTGAACAATCTGTTACTGTTTTGTAAGTAGCCATACAAATAATTGTACAGGTTTGCGGTGCCCTTGGTGATGCTCCTTGTGGGGAAAGCCCTTGTGGTGGTGCAGGTTGTCGTGACGATGAGGGAAACCGTTTCTGTGGAGGCCTGAACTGTAAAGGTGCTGTTGCAGTAGCTGATAATGCTCTGGAGAGATCCAAAAATGCTGAGAAAGAACTGCACAAAGCAATGGGAGAGCTGGAAGGACTCTTTATTAAAGTATGATGCATACATTGCTGTTAATATTATTAAGTTGCCACTGAATAAAACCCTAAATGTATGTGTTTGCCCATTTCACACAGGTGGCAGAAGCTAAGACCCAAGCAGATGAAGCCAAGAGTAAAGCCCAAGCAGCTCTGGATAAAGCCGCAGCAACAAAGAATAAAGTAGAGCGCTCAAACAACGATCTGAGAGACCTAATTAAACAGATCAGAGAATTCCTGACTCGTAAGTGGGCAAAACATCTAGAAGTATAGCAACTTGTAAGTTGCTTTGGATTAAAGCGTCTGCTAAATGACTAAATGTAAATGTAAATGTAAGGTAATAATGCAGCTCAGTGAGTCACTCAACACCCTTTGTTTTTGCACAGAGGATGGTGCGGACCCAGATAGTATTGAGGCTGTTGCAAATCGTGTCCTGGAGTTGTCCATCCCTGCTTCAACCCTCCAGATTAGACACCTTGCTGATGAAATCAAAGAAAGGGTTCGCAGCCTTTCAAATGTGGACGCCATCTTAGAACAGACACAAGATGATGTCCGCAAAGCAGAGCAACTATTGCTGGATGCCAAGAGGGCCAGGTAAATAAGTCTGATTTACTTCATTTATTTCTTGCAAAATAATTTTTTGAGGGTTAATTTTATTTTAGAATGATAATAATTTCACATTGCATATTTTAAGGCATGATGCTGAAGGCATCAGGACTACAGCAGAGACAGTGAAGCAGGCTCTGGTAGATGCTAAGACAGCGCAGACAACTGCAGAGAAGACAATTGCTAGAGTTAGAGCGGACATCGGTGAAACAGAGAATCGACTGGCACAGGTACTGAACTAAAGAAACCATTTACATTACACTGCACATAACCCTTTTAGTTGGTTACGCTTAATTGCAAAGACTAGCTGGAATTTTAGGAATTTCTCCACTGGAATAATAATATAAAAATAACTGTTACGCGGTGGGTCTGTGATACAAATTAAGGCTATTTATAGCTAGTTAATTACACCGATATTACTTACACCTTAGCAGATACATTGATGCAAACAAACAAAAATAATTGTTGCTTATGCATTATCAGATTGAATCTGAGACATCCAGCAATGAGAAGGACCTAAATGATGCCATGAAACGCCTGGGTATACTGGGACAAGAGATCAGTGAACTCAAAACTCAACGTGCAAAGAACAGCATGGCAGCAGCCCGTGCTGAGGAGACCGCTACCATGGCACGAGATAAAGCAAATGAAGCCAAGCAGGTCAGTGGATAGGGCTATGTATACAGTGTTGTGCATTATTCTTTATCTATAATTATGTAAAACAATGATTATGTTGCTTAGATTCTAGATGGACAGTTGACAGATAAATACAATGAGGTGCAGCAGCGGGTTGACACTAAAGCCAAAGCTGTGCTAGACGCCAAGAAAAAGGCAGAGAGCCTGAGAGATGAAGCCAAGGAACTTCTAAGAGATGCCCAAAACAAGCTGCAGAGACTATCAGGTTCTTGTTGTTTATTTTATTGACAAAGATCAGTATAAAGTATACATTTGGATGTGCCTACATATTTGGAGGAAACCAAAATGCTGTATTAAGTCTAAACTAAGTAAATTATTATGTTGTCATAATATTCTGTTGATAATTTGTACCTGGCTGTGTGATTGATATAACTTCTTAATGCAGAGCTAGAGAAGAACTATGAAGAAAACCAACGGAAACTTGAGGGAAAGGCTCGCCAACTTGATGGCTTGGAAGACAAGATGAAAGCTATACTTCATGACATCAACAGGCAGATTCAGATCTACAATACATGCCAGTAAACAGAGTTCCAGTTATTATCAAAAACAGCCAAAGTTGTTTTAATGTTGATATAGACCTACATGTATTTCCTTTATAGTTTAATTTAAAGACATTTGAGTGACATTTTCCCCACTCTTTCACAACATGGGGTTTGTATAAGCTAGAAGGTGTTAAATTTTAAGTATTTAATTATAAATATAAACCTATTAGTGACTGAATGCATTTCAGTATGTACAAAATATTTTTATGTTGAACAATCAATGAATATACATTTAAATATAGATTCTTGAGTTGATTGACTTCTGTTTTATTAAAATCAAAAAAACACATTTGTTGTATTTGCAGGTACAACATTTAGAAGTTCACAGTTTTCCCATTATTAATGAGCTGTGCTCACCTGATGTGTGCAGTAAGACACTGCATTGTTTTTTCACAGGAAAATAACACAATGTCTGTAATGATGGAATGGCAAAAAGTATAAAGTGGGTTGAATAAATTATGCTCTATACTATTTTTTAGCATGCAGTCTCAGAAGATTTTATACTATGAATTATAAACCACTTTATCTGAGTGGGGCAAGCCCCTCTAAAATGTTACATTTTTTCTCAGAATATTTGAACATAAAATAACATTGTTTTTAATGCTTGAATGTCCTGATAAAAATATTACTCCACTAATTAAAAGGCACCAGATAACAGAAAATGTAAATTATTTTTTATTTGTATTTGTTATACAATTAAAGCCACACTCAATAACTTTTTTAAATGCTGTTGGGGTCTAAAAATTTGTAAAATGTATTACCTCTAAAATTTTGATGAATCTGTGGCGTAAAAGAAGGAACCTTTTTAATAGACTGCAACTGGCTGGCCAGATACTATACTGTGGTTACTCTGACTGTATCAACACGTTTCCATGTTTTTTATGTACAACTGTAAGATTAACAGGGAAATGTACCATTTATGTTCATAGTATTGCATTTGCATTCAGAAGAATCCATTGGTGGGTGCATATCCTAAAATGTTACAATGTGTTCTTTGAAGTCCATTTTTTTTATAAACCTTGGTGTCATTTGGAAACAGCTGAAAGTGCCTGAAATTACTTGAGGTTTCTGGTTTGTATTTTGTACAAATATGTACATTTGTCTTATTTTATGACTAACATTTAAATGTTTATTTTGCATGACATATGGGTAAACCAAATGCTACAATGTATCTGTTTCACTGTTTGCTAAATAATTCACAAATACATATAGCCTAGATGCCAAAGAAAAACACACTTGTGTAAAAATGTCCTGTCTATGTCAATAAATGTTCAAATAATTGTGAAAAAAGACATGTGCTCTTTATTATACACTGTGACAAATGTTATGATGACAAGTTGTATAGATAAAGTAGTATCTACTTGAAGTAGAGCAGAAAAGAAAAAGAGAAGGGGAAAGAAAGAGACATCACGTGAACGCGCGAGCCAGGAAGTACCCTGTGCGCGTTCTCGTTTCAGGTTTGGCCGGCAGCACAGACGTCTGTGGGAAGCAGTTTTGATTCGTTACTATTATAGCTCACTCGTTAGAGGGCAAATGACAGTAATAGACTGAATTGTTGTGTTTTTCCTCAGTGATATTGACAATGAATAGATGTACAATATCTCAAATATGTCCTGGATAACGGAAGGATTTTTCCAGAAAGTCAGTGGAGTACGGAGGCAGTGCAAGCAGAGGCGTAGCGGCCTACGGCCGTGAAGAAGATTATCAGCCGGCGAAGCATAAAAGCAAGGAGTCCTGCCGGCCATTGTCTAAACGCAAATAAATCCTTCGCCAAAATAAAACCCTGTAAGTAGAACAATATTTCTCAGTATTAAGGTAGGGGTTTGACCACAAACAGGCACCGTGGCTTACAAAGTGTCACAGTTTATTGTTCGTGTAAAACGCTAATTTGTTTATACCGTGACGCTACTGCTAACAAGCACTAGGATAAAGCTTATGACATTAGCATTAGCTTGAAGACGATGCGAGCACTGTTCACCAAAGACACTCGACTATATGCCGTGTGGTTATGAAGCAACACTTATTGCTAACTGAATTTCACTAATCGTCTTGCCCTTTTAGCTAACTGTCTCTTGTGTATCCTAGGTATAACATGACAACACTGAAAATAGAAGCATAAAGTTAGCGGATATTTACTTGCTAAAAACAGTTACACAACATAGCTTTGCAAATGTAATAACATTACAACGCAGCATGTTGTTGTGTGCATTTATTCAATTTTGGCAGGCACATGACCATTTTAAACACGTGTGCCTTAAAATAAACCAACCTCTGTCGGCTTGTTAGCTTTGGATTTTTTTGCGTTAGTTGTCAGTTAATAACAAAAACTTAAGCAGTATAGTGTTCATGTCATTGTATTTTTCTTGAGAATCTCCAAATCGAAATGCAACCTCTTCATCGGTGCCTAATGCTCTAAATTTTAGCCCATAAGTTGGCTATTAGCTGTTGCTATGCTAAGGAAACGAAAGCTTTTGAGTGGAACGCTGTCGTGTGCAGCCATATTGTTATTATTGTAAGATTTTAGTTTCTCATTCAACATTGTTGCTGCTTCTTAAAATTGATTGCTTAAGGGAAGTAAATTTTCTCTGTTTGGTGAAGAACACATAGACATTATCATTTATTTCTACTTAACAATAACTTAAATGTTCTTTATGTTTTCAAGTAGTAATTCTTGTTATTCACCTAAAAATGTCTGTGTCCCACACTTCTCTTATATAGGTCCCCATTAGCTTTCCTGATTCTGTTCTGGGAGAGTTCAGGCCAGTATCATCGCCAAGATAGCCGGGCCAGGCAGGAAGAGGCACACCTCAGATCCAGACCCCAGCAGCGGTAGTGATTCTGGCGACGGGCGGCCTGTCAGTGCCAAGTGCCTGAAGATGGCCAGCAGTGGTGGTAGCAGCAGCGTGGCAAGTGGTAAAGCGGATGGCTGTCGTAATGGGGCTCAGCAAAAAGGAGGTGGCTGTAGAGACAATGGCATGGACGGGTCTTCGAGCACCAGTAAGAAGAAGCAGAAGGACCGAGCCAACCAGGAAAGCAGAGAGGCCAAGAGGGCAGTGGCTTCTGCTGTGATGGCAGACAGAATTATTGCTGAGGTCAAGAAAGGTATGTAGTGTTGAAACCAGTGGAATTCTTTGTTCCCTCCTGAAAACAACCAATATGTTTTTATATACAGTCTCCTCTGTTTTTAACCAATAAGTTGGCTTAGTTTTGGTATAGCTAACTTTGCCTGTTTGCCTCCACTTGTGCCCTTTTATGTATCCTCTCTGCAACTGCGCATCAGACTTGATTTTGCTGAAGGATATTACCATTGACCTCATTGGTTGTGGCATTTAAAATATGTAAATATTTACTAACCTAACTAACTGTAACATCTAATCAGACAAATATTCTGGTTGATTGGGTAATGACACTGTGCCTGCCTTGTCTATCTGTGACCCAAACGGTTGAATTATCTGCTGCTGCTGTGTTAGTCTCAGCAATAGTTTCATGATTACCAGTACAAAAGACGTGTGGGGTTTGCTCTTTTGTCCCCTTTGGCTTTGTTGTGATCATCGGGTAATTTACTTCCCTAGACACTAGACCTAATGCTGGGACTGTCCCAATACTTCTTTTATAACAGCCTCTGTCCCTTGTGCACTTGCTCCTTTCAAAGTACATTCAACAAAAGCACACTATGAGAGAGACCATGGAGTATAATTTGAGTATTGAACCAAGGCCTCACTTTCTTAGTTCAGAGAGATTTGATATTGTTCATTGTAAAAGTAATAAAGTGGTCTAAAGTAAGCTACATAAAGTGGCTAATAATAATTGCATTTTAATTTCCCTTTTTATAGGCCTGCTTCTGCTTCTTACATGACAAACAGAAAATGAAAGGCGTGTTAAAATGGTTCTCAACACACATTCTTCATATGCTACCTTCTTTAGCTCTTTAGTGTAGTGTGCTATTCAACTTTTTTAAATCTATTTCTTATTATCACTGTGGGAAAATTGATTGCCAGCAGCTGACAATGGCGCCCAGCATGTTTTAATGTTGGTGGGGGAAACTTGTATCTTATCTAAAATTCATTCAGAATGTTTATTGCTCTTCTAAATAATCTACAACCCACGGTAACACGGGTAGGACATGCAGACTCCTCACAGAAAGTCAAAAGTTGGAGTAGCTAGGGTTTGAACTTCCAAACTTCTTGCTGTGAGTCAAGAGTGCTAACCACTCTAATTAATGCATTTAGATAAGTTGTAATACTACTATTATTATGAATGAGGAAATGTGACAGTCCTTCTGATAAGAGGTGGAGCCAAACCTGGCGGCTCGAGACATGTAATACACTCCTAATAATTACAGTCACATGTTTTAATGCACATGGCAGAGTGGTTAGCACTCCTGCCTCACAGCAAGAAGGTTGTGAGTTCAAAACCCTCCGGGCAAAAGACTCCGGTCTTTCTGTAAGGAGTCTGCATGTCCTCCACATGTCACTGTGGGTTCTCTCCGGGTACTCCAGCTTCCTCCCACCGTCCAAAGACATTCATCTATAGGTTAATTAGTAACTCTAAAGTGTCTCTAGTGAATGAGTGTGAGGGTGAATGGTTGTCTGTCTCTAAATGTCAGCTTTGACAATGTCCAGAATGTACTCCGCCTCGGGCCCAAAGCTGCTGGGATAGGCTCCAGTCACCCGTGACCCTTAACGGAACAAAGCGGTAGAAAATGAACGAATGAATGAACGTTTTAATGACACTTACACACCTTGCAGATGATTTCAGTGTAAGCAATTATTATTATTATTTTTTTATTTTTTTTTTACAGTGATATAATGTTAAGGCCCTACATTTCTCTCGTCTTTGCTTGCATGTGCTCTTGTCGTCATTATTTCCCAGTGGACTATGTGTTCCTCTGTGCTCTGTTGTTCAGAGATTTACTGCGGTGCTGTAACTTTACCTGAAACGTTGTTACCCCCCTGTAAAACACTATTTTAATGTTTTTTTTTCTGCTGTAGTTGTATTAAGTATGACTTCCAAGGATCATTTTTGAAACTGAGGAAAATGTGCAACTGTTTGTTTTACATTCTCATTAAAATGACAGCTCTATAATGTGTTTGTAATGTGGGTGCTAAATGCATGCGGCACCTTGTTATGAAAAGGCAGTATGCCATACAACTGCTACCAGCTGCAGGGGATTGGGTTTTACTTGTGACCTTTCCACTGGGATTAGGTTTGAGGTTGGGAGCAATGCACCGAGGTAGCGGGTGAAGGGAATTGTTTTCGGACTAAATGGAAATAAATACAGGGTTCCCACAGGATCTTTTAAATGTTTTTTTAACTTTGGAAACATTATTACACCCCTGGGCACCTGTGAAGTCACTATGACAAATGGTACAAGTAGCATGTTGTTTTCAGCATTTAAATTAGCCACTTCGGTCTGGCTTTAGAGCATGTATGACAAGTAGAATTTGTTTTAGATTTTGTAATGTATTTTTGTATCAGCCTGGCCTGCCAGTGATAATTTTAGATGTTCATTCGAGATCGATGACTACGCTGTAACACTGTATATATGCTTTGACATGTGACGCAGCGCGCTACCAGTGAATGCAGCGTTTTTTTGCTTTGACCTTGTAAGCCTGGAAAAATGATATTCTCCAGTGGTTTCGCATTTTCCACTGATTGTTTAGTGGTGTGCTTTCTATTCTGGCGGAAGCGCTAGGTTTAGCACGGATTATTACTTTTATTAATCGCTTTTTGTATTGCAATGTTGATTGACTGCGGATGTTTTGTTTTTTCAGATGTGTTTGTAGACTGGAAGCAAAATGTTAATGACGTCATTGTCAGACTCCGCTGTGGGGAGGGAGTGCAGAGCCTAGAGGACATCAGCACAACCTTCAGTGATACTCACTGTCTTGTGTGCTTCCCAGGTAAGTCACAGTAAAGTCATAGAGGAGAAACGATGAGCCTGTAATACAATGTGTAAGGAAATGTATCTGTAAACCAACCAATGCGGCAGGAGGCTAAAATTCTACAAAATAGTAATACAAATTTTGTAAATAGTATATAACATAAATAAAAAAAACAGATAGAGCTGATTTAATTTATTTTAGACCATGTTTTTTTTTTAAATTTGCACTACTATTTAATGTAATAAACATGCCTATAGGAAAAAAAACTGTTTTTGTATTTACAACAAAGTTTTTTATCACTTTGTGTTGTAAGCCACTGCTAAACAATACAATTAAACACACAGAATACTATATCAACAAACAAAAATATAATGTGTTTTCCTAGAGCTTATGTGTCTATTCTTGCTTAGTGGCCTGGCCGGGCTTGTGAGAATGATTGGAGTTTGGTTGCAGTAGTTTTGTATGCTAAATAAAAGGATGGGCATATGCCTGAAAAGTCTGCAGATCAAAATAAAAATTAAATTAGAAATATTTTACCTTGCCATTAAGGCAGCTTTTATAGTGGTAATAACATATATATATATATATATATATATTTTAGATGGACGGCAGTGGAGCTGCCACTTGCAGGAGGAAATTGAGGCCTCATGCAGCAAGGTCCAGTACAAGGAGAAGACCGGTTTTCTGCAGCTTGTCATGCACAAAAAGATTCCCTTTCACATCTGGCCTTCACTAATGGTGAGTCATCACTGTTAGTTATGGTCCTTTAGTCTAATTGTTTTGGCTTTTATATAAAGTCTTCATTTACCTTTTGTCTTTGATGCTGCTTTGCAGTCAAGTAAAAAAGAGAAGGAACCCATACGCATGGAGATCAAAGATGACAAGAGCCTTGTGATGAAGTCTGATTCCTCAGAGGCATCGGACAAATCCAATCTATTGTTGCAGCCCCCGCCCCCCTCCTCTCCAGTGCACAGTGAAAAGAGACACAGCGCCAAATCTGACCGCAAGCGCAGCCTGCAACACAAGGCATGTGACAAGGTTGTTGTGGACTCGGTAGATGTAAAAGGTGCAGTTAGTAAAAGCTCAAACAACACTAAGACTGCAACGGCCACAAGAGGCGACCAGCGGCCTCAGAGACCCATTGCCAAGCGCACCATTGTACAACAGCCTAAGACCCCCAAGGAAGCTGTGTCAGTAGCTGGCAAGGACACAGGGTCTGCCGTAGATAATGGCCTGACAAGCTCAGACATACACCTGCCCGCTGGTCGGAGCACACAGACAGAACACAGGGACGCCAACAACAGAGTAGAGCGAGAGTGCAGTAGTAAGGAGCATAAAACTGCTGGAGTTTCATCTGCAGCCAACTACTTCAACAACACCCAGGTCAGAACAGTCTTTCAAAATCTTCTGTTCTTTCTCTTCAAATATGTGTAATATAAAACTTTCTACATAAGTGAAGTCCAATTATAGTTTGATTTTTGATTTTTCATAGGTGGTAGGTGGGTCTAGAAACCCTTTGAGGGTCCTACTGTAGCCTGAAGTTGCTCAGCATTTTCTTCTATTAATATAAATTTCACTTATATGACTACATCTCTAACCATGGCACCATGCTTTTTTTTTCGGCATGCACATTCTTTACATTTACATTTACATTTATACATTTAGCTGACGCTTTTATCCAAAGCGACTTAGATTGTTCTACAGTAATTACTAGTGTTACAGCCACTTGAGGCAAGGTGGGTTAAGTGTCTTAAGCGACAGTATGAACTGTGGGGAGAGTGAGAATCGAACTGCCTACCTTCTGGTTGAAAGACGACTGCTCTACCCACTGAGCTACTGCCACGCCGTACAATAGTAGAAGTACAAATATTACACATTCTGTGTAATATTTGTACTTGTTGCCGCATATGTTATGTTCAATCTTAAAAACGGATGGCTCTTTTATTCCAGGAAGCAGAACCACAAAACCAGTCTCAGGACCTAGAGAACAAGACAGGAACATCACCACCTGACTGTGATGGGGAACCAGCAGGTGATGGTGACTTCAACCTCAGCAACGGAGTCAACTTAGCGTCTTCAGACAAACTGGAGGAGAGAACTGAGTTGGAGACAGGCAAAGAATGTGTTGACCAGGAATTAGAGCAGGAGGTTGGGATTCTCCAACAACCTGTATCTGAAGAGGCTGACTCAGTATTAGCTGAGGGCAGGGCTTCCAAACAAGTCCCATCGACTGGCCTTGCACCAAATCGGAACAGCTGTGAAGAAGAAGAGAAGCAGGACCATTCAAAAGAAGAGCCACCTTTAGAAAAACCAAAACCAGAGGGTGCGTTCAGACATAACGCTTTCTTACAGTTAGTTAAGACATTTGTACCGCCTGTTCTCATTAATGGATTCAATAAACTTTTTGATTTTTTCGGCAGCTCCTGAGCAGATGGTTACTCTGCAGCTAGTTAAGAATGACTCGTATGAGAAAGGCACAGACCTGATGGTGGTAAATGTTTACTTGAAGGGCGTCTGCAGAGACACAGCCAGAGTAATTTTCAGGGAACAGGATTTCACACTCATCTTCCAGACAAGGTAATTGATGTAAATTCAAAGAGTTGTTATTATTATTTTGGGTTTTGTTAAAGAACCAATAATTGATCATATGTGCTTCTTTACAGTGATGCTAACTTTCTACGGCTTCATTCTGGCTGTGGACCGAACACAGTCTTCAAGTGGCAAGTCAAACTCAGGTAACCACTAAAATTATTCACAAAATTATAGAAGAAATATGTTGTGGAGACTATGTGTTCAATATATCTCAATTTGTCTCATTTTACTCTATGGTCACTTCAGGAATCTCATCCAGCCTGAACTGTGCACCTACTCTTTCACACCGTCTCGACTAGACATTTTTCTAAAGAAGAGACACAGCCAGCGCTGGGGGGGCCTTGAAGCCCCAGCCACACAAGGTCTGCTGCCAGGCTTCTAATTGTCAACACCGTTTGAACAAAAACATAAATAAATGGCAGCATACAGTGCACTATAGTTAGTCACCCTTTTCTTCTAACCACAAGCTTCTTATTCCTTTGTTTAAGGTGCAGTGGGTGGCGCCAAGGTGGCTGTGCCCTCAAGCCCTACCTGTATGGAGAACAGCCAGCCAGGCAGCAGCCAGCACAACCTCCCTGCCAAGGAGGAGCCTCCCAGGGTAGGCGAAGAGAAGCCCAAAGCCCCCAAGGCGTCACCCAGAGTTGAGGATGGTGGGATGGATACAGTGGCCCCACGTTCTGTCTCTGAGCATGTGGCTATCAAGACGGAGCCTACAGTCACCCCTGTGAGTCTGTCAATGCAATACGTTAGAAACATAACTATAACTAGAAACATGAAGCTTTATTATTGTAAAAAAAAAATAAAATAATTACATTTATATCTGTATAGTGTTATATTATTGAATTGTAGCACTGGGATAATGAAATATTAGTGCTGCTTTAAAATTAGATTGGTGTTTTTTGTGTTTTTTCATAGCCCAAACCCACCTGCATGGTGCAGCCCATGTCTCATGCCCCTCCTGTCAGCAATGAGTGCCATGAGGAAGAGGAGGAGAAGAAGGTGTGCCCTCCTGGCTTTACAGGATTGGTAAATCTGGGCAACACCTGCTTCATGAACAGTGTCATCCAATCCCTGTCGAATACCAGAGAACTAAGAGATTATTTCCATGGTAACCACAGTCTTATTTAATGTCCTATTTATATTATTGACTGATTCACTTTGTCGATCATGTTTCATATAAAGTGGTGTACTATGTCTTTGCAGATCGAGCTTTTGAGGCAGAAATCAACTGCAATAACCCACTGGGAACAGGAGGCAGGTTGGCCATTGGCTTTGCCGTGCTGCTCAGGGCACTTTGGAAAGGAACACATCACGCATTCCAACCCTCAAAACTCAAGGTACCAAAGGAACACCAGCTAGATTCAACTCTCCTAACCTGCAAGAATAAAATATAAAGGACATTATTGTTATTGTGCATCTTTTTTTTTGTTCCATAAGGCCATTGTAGCCAGTAAAGCCAGTCAGTTTACTGGTTACGCTCAACATGACGCCCAGGAATTTATGGCCTTCTTGCTGGATGGTCTTCATGAGGATTTAAACCGCATTCAGAATAAACCATACACAGAAACGGTAGACTCTGATGGACGCCTGGATGAGGTGAGCATAACTACAACAGTGAATATTTTTGCTGTCATAAGTCATTAACTATTGATTTTACTTGTTTTCGGGCAGGTGGTTGCAGAGGAGGCCTGGCAGCGACACAAAATGAGAAATGACTCTTTTATTGTTGACCTCTTCCAAGGCCAGTTTAAATCAAAGCTTGTCTGTCCCACATGCTCCAAGGTGAGACACTCTTTATAAATGCTGTCTAAACATATAATTGTACATTTTCAGAAGTTAAACCTTCATTTTTACATAAACTCTCCTATAGGCTGGCGCCTGTTTGATGACAGCACTGTGACAATGGTGGAAGAAAGCCAGGTGGTGACACGCTACGCTTATGTCCTCTTCTACCGCCGCCGGAACTCTCCTGTGGAGAGACCACCGCGTTTCCTCAGGCCTATGGGAGCTGAGTCGCCCACAGCTGCAGGTGCCACTGCCAGCCAGGTGAGGGGGCTACAGATTTAATCTATTACAAACTAATATGGTGAGGCTTATAGAATTGAATGAAAACAAAACCGTCCGTCATTATTATTTCAGATGGTACTATTTTTAAAATGTTTATGTTATTGTCATTACTGAATTATTAGAATAGCACAAAAAGCCATTACTAAACATGACGTTAATTATTGAGGGCTCCACATGTACAATCACAACCATTGATCCTACGGGCTAAGAAGGTACTTCAGTTTTCTACAAGGTTCCTGGGACAAGCCTCAGTGTGATTAAATTATCCTCAGTAGCATAAGTTTTACTTGGTTACCATAAAATACCTGGTGGTAGAAATCTCACAGAGCGTGCCTTAATTTAGCTTTTCATGTCTTTCTTCAATAACTCTCCAGCTTTTTATGTTACAACCCTGGGGGTTCTTTAATAAAGGGTGTCTAAAGCTGCAAAAATATTTCACTGCCCAAAACGTATTACTAAATAATCCTTTTGTTTTAGGAGCACGGTGAAGTCACTGTCTTGGTCCGTAGTGTTCTGTTAGATCCTAACTCAAAAGCATTAAATTTTTCCAGTGTAGATCAGCTCAATATTTCTAATTTCAAAAAAGCATTTGTTAGGCCAGATTTTTCCCAGAAGTTGACACCGGTTTCCGCCAATCGCAGGCCTCTCTATTATGGCGGGAATTGGAGGAAGATGAGGAGTTGCTTGACGAAGGCCAACGCAGACAGTTCCGCTCTGGGCTACGGAGCCGACAGAGCCAGAGGATGATGAACAGAGATGAAGATAGGAATGAGAGGCCAGTGCAATGGCACAGAGGCCAGAGGATGTGTGATTATCCAGAAGATGACTGTGGTCCATATTTCCTGCTGGCCACTGTGGCTGCAATGTTTGCTCTCTTTGTCAACTTGGTCTACCATCTGCTTTACAGCAGAATGTGACAGGGCCGTACTCATCATGCACGAAAGTCCGAATGTGTAGACGAGCTAACCCTTTATGAAACTTAACACTTAACCCTTGATGGAAAGCAGAGTTGCACTTGCAAAAAAATGATGTACTATGCTCAATTATAAAAGTAAAACAAGAAGACTTGTTAGCACCTTAACACATATGCATTATACTGTACTGTGTGTCACAATTGTGTCTTTGATAAATGTGTGTCTGTGTGCAATTGTGATGCAGCTTTACTATTGAATTGTGTGCTCTTAAAACCCAAATACAAATCTTAGCAGTACATTATACTGCTAGAATTCATAAGAATGAAAGTAAAATCTAAGGTACAAAAAAATGTCTTCCTTTTCTGTGGCTGAGAGCATATTGCCTTTTTATGTCACAGCTGTAGTCACACTGTATTGCCCCATTAGAACATGTGCATTTTTATGCAATTACATCTAATTAATTGGATTGTGGATTCTCTTTTTAAAATTGAAACCATAGTTGAAGAAGAGTTAGAATGCTCACAGGTCCTGAAATTGACTGTCATATTTATGCTCTTGGTCATGTTTGTTGGTCTCAGGGAATTTCAAAAGTCCGGCAGGAAAAAAGCCTAATGTTGGCCTTAATTGCTTAGCATTGCACTATAACTTGGATATATGCAATGCTTTCATAATGTGTAATAGTTTTATTTAAAAAGTCTCTTTGTTGAAAGATGAACTGTGTTAGATTACCTTAAGTATGTGTTGTGATGAAATTATAATTGTGATGGTTGTACATTTTGAATGACTGATGTATTAAGTACTGTATTTTAACTAATTTAATAGATAATTTAATGATCCTGCAATGTATTTGGGTTACCTCTATACAAATGCTGCTTCGTTTCAGAAACCATTGTCCTTTTTGGAAATAAAATGTCCATCTGTTAATTGACTAAAGTTATTTTTTTGTTTCGAATCATTGAAGACTCATCAAAAACAGCTCCAAACTGTCGTTAACACTGATATATTTTACAGGCCTCTAGCCAGTCACTGTTTGGAGCAGACCTGGATCCAGAAGGACCACCTATGCTGACCCCAGAGGTGCCCTCTGAACTATTTGCCCATGGAGAGTGTGCTGCACCCTCTTACAGCAACATGGAGGAGGTGGACTAGATAAAACCTCAACTTATGAAGGAATCTATCCAGGGAGGTCCTGAAAGGCTGTAGTGGCATTCCACAGCCAGAACACACTCTTCAGTTAAAGACACATCTGTGCTCCTTACTTGTGTCTACAAAACTCTTCAGATGCCTGTAATGCCATTAGTTGAGGTGCTCTTTTCAAAATGGTGTCTGGGAAGACCATATATACACTAAACTAACCAGTCATACAACCATCATAGGGTAACTCGCATTTATAGTTCTTGTGTATACCAAGCCAATGCAAAAGCTGTGTATGTTAAATTAATTCAGTGCATATAGTGACACATGCATATGGAAGCCTCCTCGCCTCTTTAATCTCCTGAGTTAGCAGTTTTTTGAAAGCTGCTTCTCGGGGACTACGATAACTACCTGTGTTAAGGGTGCGCCTAAAGGCTTTCACGCACTAATGCACCTTGTAGGCCGAGTCCCTAGCTTATGTTCTCTTTACTTGGCAACAATGACAATGGTGCTGACTTGTGAGGGTTACTGTAATACTAGTAATCTGTAAACTGTAATACTTATTTTATTTTTGCTGTTTTTTTTTTAGACATTGCCTGGTTTGATTTGGCTCCAAGGTATTCTGTAACTTTGAAATTGTAGCAAATGGTAAGAAAACCTTGTAAGACGGGTGCTGACCTTCTACTTTTTTAATAATGCAGAAGAAAGCTTGTGTCTGCTTTTCAACCTCATTGGGCTTTTGTTAGCATTTAATTTTATTTTTTTTGTACCTCAGTTATTTAATCCTGTGGATGCAATCATCAAAGGCTTCAGTATGAACTGAAATGTGCATGGATGCATGTTTATAGAGGCTGTAACCTTCTGGTCATCAACCTCCCCTTTGCTTTAAAGTTGGCTGCTTTTTCATTTAATTTTTTCTGTGCGACTTGTCCGCCTTGGGCCCTTCAATTTATTGTAATGGACTGCGTATATAACATGGGGATCATTAAGAATGCTGCTGTGGATACATATAATTGGTTAATATAAATAAATACTTGTCAGTTGCTTAAAAGTCCGTGTTTGGGAAATCTGAAAGATCAGAAATGTTTGTAATAAACTTAAATTTACTCGTGACCATGACGCTTTCCAATTGCTCTTTTCAATGTGTTACCACTCGCCAGCGTAAGAGGGCGCGCTTCAGTTCATTAACTTGCTGCGTATGGGGAACAAAAAGAAGACTGAATGCGGAAGTAAACAATTATGTGTCATTCAGAAGCAAAGCCGGCGAAGGTAGCACGGCTGTACAGTAGAAACTATTTTAAACCCGTTCGTTGACCATTTGGACAAAGGTTGTCCTCGTTATGGCTGAGGTCGGCGAGAACAACGGCGGCAACAGCGCGGAGGAAGAAGACCGCGGTATAAACGGCGGAGTTGTCCCTGAATGTGATATGGTGACGGTTTCTCGGGGTCTGGTGTCTTTAAGGAATAAAAAGTTAGTTCTTCATATAGACCTCAACAATACCATCCTGGTGTCCGATGCCGTGACCGGGCAGGGGACTGTGGCGGCGTTGGACACTTTTCTCACAAGTGTTACGTGGGGACAGCTGAATAAACGAGGTAAACAGTTCACTTGTCTGTGGTTTTCCATAGCACAGCAAAAATGTCATGAATGCTCTCTATTTCGTTTATAATGCTGGCAGTATTCCGAGGGCTTAGAGCCAAAAGGATGAGCATATTTACTTGTTACTTGTGTTATCATTGTTTTATATCATTTGCAATATTATTCAATATACTACCACCTATAGACAAACCCTTTTAGCACTGTCTGACATTTATTATAGGGAACCCATTTTGGTCGGAATTTTCGTTTGAATTTGTTACTGAATTATACTCTAGTTATTTAGAAATATTACTTTAACAATTTTAAATTTCACCCAAAATTGACATTTTTTCTTTTTGTTACTGGAAGCTGTATCTTAAAGCTGGTTAGTCTAAATGAAGTCTTTATACCATCTTGTCTACAAGCTTGTTGCACTTTAATTTAATTTAATTTTGACCTACAGGGAAGTGGGAATGGCTGAGTGACTCTCCTTCCCTGCTGCCGCCCTGTGATGGAGCTGTTAGTTACTACTCTCAGTTTGGTCGAACACCTGCTTTCACCTCCACAGCTGGACGCCGTTTCCGTGGGATTCTAGACGAGCATTTGGCACTGCTCCGCTGGCCGGAGAATGTCAAGGCAAGCCATCTGCTAATGAGACCACAGTCGGGCCTTTGTTTTGAGTAATTGTGGTGCATTCTTTCTCACATTGTCCTCGTGCAGAGAGACAGAGAGCTGTGTGTAAAGGGAGAAGATGGGAGACTGTACCACTGGATCCTCCCCTCGTTCTTCCAGCTGCTCAAAAACCTGGCTGCAGAGGGCAGGGAGTTCGCCATCTTGTTTCGTACCTTTGGAACAGACCTACCTCGTGTGCTCAGTGCTGTATCGAAAGCGGTGAACCAAGGAGCACATCCACTGTTTCCTGATTTACCTGATCTTAAGGTAAAGTCACACTTGTATATATACATTCAGAGGTACAGCATGTGAATATCTCGTATATATAGTTCCATAAGTTCCATAAACCTTAGTTCCATTACCTCCTGTTTCTACAACTGCCCAGAGAGGACAAAATGAGCACTGCCGGAAAAGAAGCACATTTATGTTTCTTATTAAACACAGGCCGAACTTAATATAACCTACACATAATCTACCCTGAAGACTTTTTATTTTATGTTTTATTTAACTCATCAGACCTATTTTCAATGGGTTTGTTCCAAGACAACAGCATTTCCCTGCAGGACTATTGTAGGTAAGATGTTTGTTGTAAAATTGCAACGTGTATACCCACCACAAAATGTTGCCAAAATGACACGCTTTTAAAATAAAAAGGAAACTAAACACTTTGCAAAAAAGGACAAATTTTAAACTAGTTGGAAGTCACATTGCTTCCCTCCAAATTGATAAAAATAGTTGTAATGAGACAATATGGCTTGCCACAATGAAAAACATCACCTTTCTCCCCTCAGGGTTGTACAGTAGTTATAATAAAACATTTGTACTGATTGGTATTTGTTTAAAAATATATTCTACATGTGCCTTTCATAGATAAAATCACAAAGTTCACTAAAAAAATACTATGCTAAAATATTGAAACAATGAAAAAAAAAGATCAAACATTAAATTTGAACTCATAAAAGCCTAACTACACAGAAATACAGTGTTTCCTATTGGCCTATTTAGTCCAGTGGTTTTGATAAAAAAGGAGGGTTAGTCTCTCAGCAGACTCACATTAGCAAATGCACAATGCGTCTGTCCTGATAACACTCTCTGTATCTGTAAACAAAGTAATTGGGCTGAAAAAGTTATATTTTTTTTCTTTTTTGCTGAAGGATATCTGTACCCTAGAAACCCTCAGAATAATCCTCTTCTATGCCTGATTGCTCCCTGTGCAGTCAGCGTGCTTTAGCGCATGACTCGATTCTAGAAGTTGTCTATTGGAAGCAAACAGTCATTACATTTTAATAAGGATTCTCTTTTTAGTTTGTCGTCTTTCCTTGAATGGTTTTTGACTTTGCTTCAGTATAACTATGGCGTTAACACAAACACGTCGACGGGCTCCCGAGGGTCTTGTACGTGTTAGTTCGCTAGAGTGGAACACATTGATTTCTGCGAAGAAAGCTGAGAACAGAATAGACGCATGATGTTGAGGAGACGTCAGGATGTTGTCTTCAGTTGAGCTTAGTGGAAACTTGTCAGATAGTTTTCATCAACGCGCTCAAAGACAAGATCAGAGAGGACAGATGAAAAAGTGAGGTTTTTTTGAACCGGAGTTGGCTTGTTTGTGCGCAGTGGGTTATATGAGTGCAACCAAAGTACATAACAGTCTCTATATTTTCTCTTTCAGTATTACAGTAAACATATAGTCTATAGTAGAAACATAAAAATGACCACAGGTGGTAATAAACTGTAATAAAGTTATATTATACTATAATTATATCATTTATAGTATCTTTTTCAATAAAGACAGAGAATCGGATTAAGAAAAACAAACATTGTGTCATAATGGTAGCTAAATTTAATAAAAAGTCCTGTGTGAAACTTTTAAAAACAACACATTTTCCAGTTGTTTTTATAAACTTTTATCAGATTTGTAAAGCGAAGATGGATGGAAAAACACTTTATTTTCATTGTACTAATATTGCACAATGGATGATGTTATATGGCACTGACAATATACCCAACATATTATTTTAATCTAGTGTAGTTTATATTTGAATTGTCCTGTATCATCTGCTTATGGGCAACTGTATCCAGGTTACGCTTTAAGATTTTTGTAGGCTTTGTTGCAAGTCTTTTTGCTAGAACGTGTGTTGAAAAGAGAAACATGTGCTGTGATGCTGTATGAACATTAAGATGAGGTCACGTAACATCCACTGGATTCTTTGAAGCTTCAAAGCAGCACTGTGTAGCCTTTCAGAACTTTACACTCTCTGCAGCCGCACTGCTGCAAACCACATTGGGAATGTTGTATCTCAGTATGTATCTTGAAGGTGTAAGATGTGTGAAAAATTGAGTTGGTTTGGTGAGGAATGTGCTCTCACAGAATAGTAGCACACAGTGTCACTTGATAAAAAAACAGTTCATGCATCCAATACCATATTACCATAGTAATATTACCATAATTGTGCCACTGTGGCACGGTGGTTAGCACAGTTGCCTCACAGCAAGAAAGTCCAGAGTTCAACAGTTTGCACGTTCTCCCTGTGCTTGACTGGGTTTTTTTCAGGGTAATCCGGTTTCTCCCAACAACAAAACATGACATAGTCTCCGTTTAGTGACATAATGTGGGCGCCCCCTGGAGGTGGCTGGCGAAAATTTATTTCACCACAGCATCTAGGCTTTATTATTAAGGACTTTAATATCATCACGTACAAAGAACCATGACTCTATGGTCTAATGTTTTGGTATTTTGACAGACAAGTGCAAAGAGACAACACCATTGTTTTGATCAATAGGAATCCTCTTTTTCCAAGTGCATTCTACAAAAAATCTTTTTTGAGCTTTTTGTAGTGTTCAGGGCTTTTTCAGTCATTCTTCATCTCTGACTAAAATTGTTTTGCTCTTTCAGTTAAGGATCAATACAACTGCAGGCAAAATCCGCTGCAGCAAGAGAAATGTGGTGCTCAGTCGGTCTCAAGAGCGCGTGTCGAGCCGGGACGGAGCGAGGGGATTGTACCAGTACCTCAGCTCGATGCAGGGTTTAGGAGGCTTTCAGGACCACTTTGACTGGTATGTGCATCCTTAGGACACTTTAAATAGCAGTCTTCATATGAATATAAATGCTTATATCTGTATATTTTTGTGCTTGCAGGTGGGCTAGTAACACTTTCTCCATTCGTGGGGGCAAGCCGCTGTGGGTGGACCCCTTTGACCAGGACGTCCAGCACATCTTCATAGATGACAACATACGACTGAACGACGAGGACACTATTGTTCACCCCATGGTACAGAGAGAATCCCTGCTGTGCACAGGTTTTAGCTTCAGCCTAAACAGGATGACTCTTCAAAGGATCCACTCTCTGTTTCTTTCCGTCTGAGGGGATGAGTTGGAATTTTAATTAGAGCAGATGTCTGATATGACATTTGAAGTTTTGAAAGCTGTAGCAACACTTCATTTGTGTAAATGAATCGCAGACACAAATCAGGTCATGATCTTTTGTGAGAAATGAATTTCAATATTTCAGCAGCACTAGATTGTGTTGAATGAGCCACAAGTCAACAACCACATACAAGCAAGGGTTAGGAGCTTGATTATTACAATTACATCTTTACTAAGAATGCATTAGTGGGCTCCTTCTTATATCTTTTATAAATACTTTTTCTTCATTCTCTATTTTATTTACTTTATTTTCTTTATTATTCTTAGCTCGGTCATTTTTTCATCTCATGTCTTGACTTTACATAACTAGCTGACCTCATTACAGATCACAGCTTACTGTTAATACACCACCGGCCAGAAAAAGAGTCAGCACCTTTATTTTAGTCAAGCAAATACTGAATTTATTATGATTAATTGTGTCTGGGATGAATATTATTAAGATAATGAGCTCAAACTGATGAGTAGCTTCTCATTTCATAAACAGCTCTGTTAAAAGACAGGTCCCTCTGTTCCAAAGGAGTCTAATTAGTGGGCTGCATCAAGCAAAGAAAACAACTATTGTTGCATTACAAAGAGTCCACACATCAATAGAACCCAGAGGCATGGAATTGAACAGCCAACCATAGGACAAAAGCTCTTCCACTGAGCCACTGAGTACATAAGACAACTTCCTGTTTTAGTATATGTGCCTCATTCTATGCTTTTATTTTGAAGAGCTATTTCCGGTTTGTATTTACTGTGTATGGTGGCTACCCTCCGTTGAGTCACATGCTCTGAAGTTGGTTGGAGGATTGAAACCAATGAAGAAGAACCAATACCGTCAATGATTGAAACAAAGTCGTCTGTCTGGCTCTGGACGTCCCACGTGATCTCGGCATTGTTCTTTATTATTTAAATTATATTAGAGGCCAAACCATCTGTGATTCTACTGTCTGCGGTATTACTGGAAAGTCTGGTGTTGATGATCACGTGTCTGAGCATTAGCTATAGTGGTATAATAATTAATATAGATGGATTCATAATGTAGCCTACCCACCGCCCTTATAGAGTTATTATCCTTTACAGCTGCTGGACGTGTTTCTCAAGAATGTTAAAGAAACACCAGCTTAATTGAATCCTGGCATTAAAACTTCTGAATCCACAAGAGGGCAGCAGCGCAGCTTTGGAAGACTTCTATATTTTGGCGGCACGATGCTTAGCTTCAGGTGAGTGTGGACTTACCTGCTACCGTTAGTGGCGCGACAGACGCCCCTCAGCATCAGGACACGGAGAGGCACGTTCCCATTTGAAAGTTGAACTAAATCTGAGTTCGTTTTTGTGACTTGGACAGCTGACGGTCTTTGTGGCTTGTGGAAAACGCGCAGTGGTGAGTGAGGGGAGGAGACGGGAGGGAGCAGAGGAGGGGATGTTGACTCAGAGGAGAAGCCCGCCGCTGCTATCTGTCGATGGATGTCGTCTCTGCGCAGGTATAGCCCACGGGAGCGCCACACTGCGTCCTCTGCCGCTCGGATGGAGCATGTAATGTGTCCAAACATTTACGCGGAGCTGCTTCAAGGAGCAACGACGCACCGCTGAACCCGCGGCACGTACAGGTAAGCCTCAAAACTTTAGCTTTGTGGGGTTTATCAAGACGCACGGACGCGCTACGGACTTTCGGGGACGTTGTTAGGAGTGACCGAGGTTAGTTTTTGGTCGTGATTGGGCGTTGCAGACAGGCTCAAGTTTCGCGTAAAAGCGCTGTAATGCCTGCCAAATGATGCTTTTATTCAACATCCATTATTCCTGGGGGCAAGGATGAAGAAATTTGTCAAGGGGACATCTAACACCACAATGCTAGGAAATGCTCAGCTGGATTTGGGTTCTCGCCAAGGAGCAGCGCCTGTGTAATGTCATCCTTTCGTGTTTGTTCCATGAGGCTTTAAAAGTTGCCTGCTGAATAATATCTATCCCCGTAAGGATTTAGGAAAGTGGTGAGCGTTTGTTGCGGATGATGTTATGTCGGTGCCATTTGCTGGGGGCTTTTTCATGCGTAATTTTTGGTGCAGACTCGGGGATTTAGGCTATAGGTTTTTAAAATCCATCCAGCTGTTTTGAGAGGCATGCCTTTTGTAGACACGCCAGTGCCATCTGCTGCACTGGTCAACATCTGGAGACGGCTGCCAGCTCCTGACGCTGTGCTCTGCTGGTTGTAAGTGAGCTCAACTTATGCTTGTCACTTTAGGAGTGCTTCACAAGAGAGACATCAACACACACAGTGACTCCTTTCAACGAACTCACACCAGAGGCTCTGTCCAGCTGAGGCTGCCTGCTGAGATATACCCCCCACCACCCCCACCCACCACCTCCATATTTTAATAAGTCAAAATATGTATCATACAATTTTTTTCTATTCAGGTGCACAGATTTTATTATTAATAGTAATAGTTGCATAGTGAGCAAGCTGTAACTCAGCTGAATTGACATATTTTGTAAAAAAGTGGGGTTAGTTTTGCAGCTGTACTTTAAAAAGGAGTAAGTTGGAGAGAGTGACTCATTCTGTTCAATCAGTTGTTTTTTTTCTCAATTTCATCACAAACTTAATCTGTTGATTAATCTGTTGATTAAGTTTGTAGAGTTTTTTTTACATGTTTTTCAAGGTTCATCAGCATATTGATTTAAAAGGTTAATAATATATCAGTTTTTTTGAGCTTGAATGAAAATTGACACCCCTTCTTTGATTATGGAGTCTTTGCCGTTGATGCTCCTGACTGGATAATGGAGGTTAGAAATCTCAAAATGTCTTGTCTGTTGCAAAGCAGAGGAAGTGGAACATCCATGTTAGTGACTCAGTAAACTATTTGAATACTGAGTACTTTGACCCCTGTTTTATAGAAAAATATGACTTTTCTCAAAGCCAGCTGATGCATATCTCATTAAACTGGCAGAATTAAGTGCAACACCGCATCCACTCTTTCCACATGTGACCTGTAATGATAGCTCCTAACTTGGCGTGAGCTCATTTGCATAATGAGGATTACAGCTGACACGCAGCGTCTGGGCCTGTCTTGGCGGATCCAGCGGAGAAGCGTAGTGCTGCGACGGCGCTCATTGTGCCAGCAAAATGCCACCTTCAATCAGGACTCACCAGGACGCTGCACAACGCTCTGACAGAAAGGGCTCTGGCTTTTTTGCCTTCATTAAAGCAAAAGGACTGAGGCGGCATGGCAACTGCACAATGTCTGACAAAGAAATTATTGATGTGTGACATTAGCCACTGACGCTGTCTCGGGCACAATGGCTTGTTAGATAGAATTGAAAATGAGCTAAAGCCTTATGAATCGATATAAGCATTGCTAATTGACTTGCCTTATCCATTCTGACTTTAATTAGCATTCGTTCTGCCTCGCGGAGGAAATGTATTCTTTCTATTTTAGTGTTTATTAATATCATACAAATCTCTTCTGGTGTTTTTGCAGCTATTTTTATCCTTAAACTTAAAGCCACAGGGAAAGTCAGCATCAACCTTAAGCTGGTAGTGTCAGTCCATAATGTGTGTGCGGTGTTATTTGGCCATGAGCTCATACACAGAGACACACACACACACACACACACATGCGCGCACACGCACACAGCCAGCAGGCAGATGAGAGTGGAGCAGGGCCAATGTTCCCAACGCCGGATTAAGTGGGATGCTACAGTGGACAGTTTAGTTACTGCCAAAACAGGGACATTTAGATGCACTAAGAAATAACACAAGAAAGCTGCTTGTCGTCTACATAGGGCTTCGGCGGGGGCACACAGTGAGGTGGTGTACGAGCTGAATTAGAGCTCCGTTCTGACATGTGAATGTGTGTCGACAAAGCTGACCTTTACGGAACACATGAGATCAAGCCCAAAATGGAGAGTGCTGCTGTGAGATTACCTGTGTTACACTGTCCACTTCTGTTTGACCACCGTCTGGTGCTCTGCGTGTCTTCTTTAAGCTCATTGTCCAACTCTTTTACACTGGCAGAATGGGAACTAAGTGGAACATTAAAGTGATATTCTGGGATTTCTGAAGTAGGGTCAAATAGGTGGTACTTGTAAGCCTGGTTTCTACTGGAGCCGTTCAGTGTGAGTTGGGTCAATATGAGTAAGTTTATACAACCAAAAGGAGTCATACTATTTCCAGACTGTGACACACTGACAGCACGCAACCGCACAACCCTATTTCCAAATCCCATCCTTAAATATCACTTTCATTACTCTGACAAGCTCCTCTACTTTCATTGATGGGTTTTAGAGAAACAGCTTTGGGAACATTTACACAGGTGCTCATTTTCTAAATGACTGTTATTTGCATGTCAGTATGTCTTCAAATGGAATGCTATTTCAGCTGATAGCCACATATGCCACTCACTTTTGGCTCTGTTTTTCAATTACATTTCATCTGTGCTGCAATAGTTAAGGGGGCACAGGAAACAAGTCATTTTTACACCAAACCAGATCACATTATGATCGCTCACAGAGCAGCTGAATAACATTGATCACCTCATTGCCATGGCACCCGTCAGGTCATGTCCTGCCAAATGATGAGTGTAAAATGTGCACTGCTTGGCATCAACTAGTACTACAAGTTCTGCTCTCTTAACTGACTGGATGCAAAGATGTATCAAACAATTAGTCTTTGAGATTATTAGTTGAGTTTTGACTAAATCCCTGTAGTGTACAATTGCATAGAATGCTCCATGTTGATAATATTTTATTATGGATATCTGTAATACATAAAACACTGCCTCCGCTCCTGCAGACATTGGTCCAACTTCAAGTCAGACTGGAGATTCTGCCTGGGAATAAACCATTTGCCTATTTCCAATGGTTTGATGCTGTCCCTATAGGGCTACCATAGCTGCTCCAAAAGGAGAACTGTAAGGTGTGTAATTGTAGTCTCCACCTTTGCCTCCAAATGTGTCAGAGTTGTTTTGGTGCAAAGTCTTGACCTACACAATTATGGCCATGGACGAATGCCTCACATCTTTGTCTGTACTTGCACACAGCCATTCTTTCTGTCCTTGTGACTTTCTTCTCTCTCTCTCTATAATGAAACCCTAATGCTAATACTTCCCTAACTTGCTTTGTAGCGTTCTGCGTTTTTCTCACCGTCTGAAAGCTTGGCGCCTTTGTAAAAAAGTGTGGATAAAATTTTATTATGGCTCTTTTCGCAGGCCTTGGAGCAGCATGAGCAGGCGGCAGAACGTGAGCCAGTGTTTTTAATTGCAGTGTTTTGATCCTAATCAAACGGAGAAGAGGCAATGAAGGAGGAGCAGGATGAAACGGAGGCTGTGTGTGTGTGTGTGTGTGTGTGTGTGTGTGTGTGTGTGTGTGTGTGTGAGAGAACTGAAAACGCAAACGTCTCATTTCCATCGAGGTCTGTTCACCTGTGAAGACGTGACGTGTGAGAACACGGTCTGTGCTTCAGGCCCATCCACGCTCCATGTTAATAAAAGAGCATGTGGTGGAGAGCGCACGTATTCTTCATTGGTGTGATTGTCTAAAGGCATGACGCCATTGTGCGACGGCCATATTGTTTAATTGCCTGTGATTGTTTAGGGGCATCTGTAGAGGATTCGATTTTCCCGTTCATACACTGAGAATAATTGGCAGAAAAGAACTCGCAAGGAAGACAGAAAATCAGGTTAAATTAAAATCTGTGGGATTGAATTGTACTGTACACACCATTCTGACTGATGCAAACTCTAAAATGCTTCTTTCTGAAGCAACCCTGCTCTCTCTGCACCAGAACTGCTGTTGACTGACGGTGTTCTTCATTCTGTCTGAAGTTCACTCACTGTTCACTCAGATCATTTATACTGACGCATAAACCAGTTCCAGTCAGATATACTGGGACTTTACGGTTCCATCCCCTTTAGAGTAAATGGCACTCGAACAGTGTCATGTGGGTCAGGTCAGCTATGGGTCAGGTAACTACAGGTCTGTTGTCAAAAGGGCTACAAAGCATGCCAATAATGTGTCCTGTGCTGTACAGCCATTGGCAACCCTTGCTTCTGTTTCATGAATTATAACACTAGGTCTCATTCATGAAGCTTCTTAGGCAGACATAAGCCCTACTTAGGACTTCTGGCAGAACAAATCCCAAGAACAGGGTAAAGCTCTCTTACACATCAGCCCTGAAATGAAGACTGTTTTATAATATTATCAAACTTACACTACTAACAAAATATTTAAAATAAACAATGATGGGGTCATGGGTGACTGGAGCCTATCCCAGCAGCTTTTGGCCTGAGGCGGGGTACACCCTGGACAGTGGCCAGTTAGTCACAGGTATAACATTTAGAGACAGACAGTGACAGACACCATTCACTCATTACGGACACTTTAGAGTTGCCGATTGACCTGTACATGCATGTGTTTGGACGGTGGGAGGAAGCCGGAGTACCCGGACAGAACCCACAGTAACACAGGGAACACATGCAGACTCACAGAAAGACTAGAGTCGCTCAAGAATGTTTTATTCGGCCGGGTTTTGAACTCATGACCTTCTTGCTTGTGCTTGTGTGTTTTAGTGTTTTAAATTTTTTTTTTTTTTTTTTTTTTTTTTACTGCTAAAGGCATTAAAAGAGATCTACAGACTTCAGCTCATTTCCTGATTTGGTTAACTGTAGATGCCTTAAGTAAGCTCTGATCTGTTGTCCATATGGACTTTAGCAGGGCGTTTCTTATGTCAGTAATATGTAATTGTATGTTAACGCTATGTTAATGAGGAGCGTTATGCTGGCAAGATGAATCACACTCCTTATTTAAGAAGTTTCGTACAAAAACATTCAAGCATGAGGCCCATTGTGTTCTCAGTCTACAAGTCTGTGACATTAAATAGTAAGTTCCTAAAATGAAGTTTTCCAGTAGCTCAGTGGGTAGAGCGGCCATCCTTCGACCAACGGGTGGGCGGATCGAGCCCCGCTAGAAACATCATAACATCCCGCTCTCCCCCACGCACTGTCGTTGTGTCCTTGGTCAAGACACTTAACCTACCTTGCCTCAAAGCGCTTTGAGTGCCTACTAGGTGGAAAGGCACTGTTAAATACTAAAAATTATAATATATATATATTTAGATTATAATGTTTTATATAGTAAAACAAGTTTTGAAAGTTACAATATGGTTTATTCCCGATAAAGAAGCATGACTCCTGTGGCACTTGTATGACATCACTGTTTTTGGTTCAGATCCTGCTGTCATGACCACAGCGCAGAGAAAAGACAAGCCATGCTGGGATCTACCAAACCAACTTGCTCTGAACCGCTCAAAGTAAACCTCCCTATTACTATTTTTACACATAAGCAAAAGAATAATATACTATAGGATAATTTGCAGAGAATTTTCTTATGTGGAAGAAAGAGTTGGATGCAATGACTCCACACTTCAACAATCGATTCTTGAAAGTTGTTCCCCCTCTGCAGGCTTTTTTGATCTATATGCAGATTATTAAGCCTCACCATGTATTCTGTAATGAAAAACTCCATATAACTTTAGTGCTACATTGATCACTTTTTAATTAATTCCTAAATATGGTGATCATGTCTGGCTCTGTCACAGCTGCCACAGCTTCCAGGATCCATTTAGAATTTGTGAGTGATATCACAATGTAATACAGAGAGAAGGAAATTACATTAAGCAAATGTGTACAGCAGCCAATAAAGTTGAGGCGTTAGAATATGATATTGTATTTGGGCAACTTTCATAAGGGCCTTACAAAGATGCACATCAAAAAGCTATAATCCATGTTAACGCGCAGCTTCCAGAACATACTGCTTAAATGCTTAAAAACACCGAGTACCTAGTCTGTTGTAACACCGGGAAGTGCAGTATTGACGGTTCAGTGCGGGCAAAGCAGCTCAGGGGTGACATGGCTTTCTGATTATTCCTTATGATTGTTTCCACTGCTCTGTTGGCCTGAAGTGCAGAAGCAGGGAAGCAGTTCATTGTTTTTTTGTGTGACTGCTGCCACACGGAGCTCTGGCTATTATTTCAACTCTGCCACAGGCTCAGAGATGCATGGGCCCATGGGAGCTGCTGTTTGATGGCTTTAGATGATTCCTGCCACCAGTAACATCGGCTTTGATGCTTGTCTGCATGATTATGTGAGCGGAAAGTGACTGACTGCTGTATATTGTAAAGTGAATGGTTAAGGCCAAGCTGGTCTCAGAAGTGTGTCTTTGTTGTAATCCTCCACAGATTAATTGATTCTGTTTGTATGTATGGCATTCTGCCATTAGCCATGCAGTGAGCAATGCTCTCATAATACCTAAGCCTTACCATTATTGTTGCTGTCACACACATTATTGCCCTCATCTTCAAGTCGCAGAGCGCCGGTGTCCAGCTCCAATTGGATCCATATTGAGGTGGATCCAGAGGTGGTCTTTAGAGGTGTTCAGCTCCAGAACATTGCTGGGCAAATGATGTTAAACTATGATATAATAAGACTATGCAAGTTTATTATTTCCCAGGACAAAAATAGCTTCTGTTTATTTTCAAAGAACATGATTACTGCCTCATTCTCAGTTCAACATTGTACTGGCCGTATTCTTGGAGGCTGGATCTATCGCACCTGGAGACACTCGGGAGCAGTTTGGGAAAAGGAACAGAGAACAAGTGCTTATAAAATGCTGCAATTATAATTTAAGCATGTTGTAAGTATAACACATGGTAATAGAAGTGTGTCCCTGCAGCTGATCATACAGACATTCAAACAATAGTCAATCTCCTTACACTGTAAAATCAGATGTTTTTAGGATGTTTACTTTTTTCTGTGGGATGTTCCTCTTCCTTACGCCACATCTCGTCCTAAAAGTTTTGCTGTTTGTTTATTTATACAAATTTGCCATGTGCTTTTGGGTATCCATTTCAAGTAGTTTTTTGTTCTTTTTTGTACATTACCTTTTAAGTCACACTAATAGATGGTCAGATTATACTTTTTTTTGCTCTGCCCCAGGGGAGCATAAATGGGGCAGAGTAAAACGTGAAGATGATGTGAGAAATTCCGAGCAATGTCAGAAAACAGAGCATTAAAGCAGCTGATATTTTCTTAATTAGTCTTAACAGCAAATGGTTTGTATTAGACAAGTTTGTGACTTTCCAAAACCCCTGTTAAATATGAGTGAAAATCTGGACTGGAGTGACCTCTGCTGACCCCGGGGTCCTGACACACTCATGTCTGTCACTGCTGGTGCGTCTCTATTTTTGGCTCCCTCCTGCTCTCTTGTATCACATCTGAGGCAGGAAGCTCAGTGTTTATCTCTTTCTTCAGTGAACCTCCACTGCTCCTTTATTTAACTGCTGACCTAGATTTGTTTGGGGGCCATTTTCTTTATTCCACTTACTTTAACTTGCTTCTGATTAGTCTGTTTATTATTCCACTGAGCCACACTTTAAAAAAAAAAGTCAGAATCATATCTGTTAAAATATCAGTTTATAAATCCTGTTAGATAAGACCTTGTTGGGTTGCTATGGTTTCCTACTACTTTCAAAATTGAGCGTGACAGGGATCAACTCTATTTGAATAACAAGCCAGGGATAACTTTATCATCTCTCTTTGTATCTTGTATCCTTATTTGGCGCCTTTCCCTACATTTTATTATCAAACAGGTTCGTTACTGCCACAGTCGATAAGATTACACTAAATATATGTCACATTTTTGCTGGTAGTATCCTTATTTGTCACTTCTCCTCTTCCCACCCGTTTCTGTTCCTCGGTTTAGCCTTATCAGCCGCCCTTGTCGTCTCGCTCCTTGTTTATTCTCTGCTCCATCCTCCCCCTCTCTTGCTCCTAATTCGGCCTAACATCCTCTCTATTTAAGGAAAAAGCGGGCTCTGCTGGGAAGCCGCTCGGGGACTGGCGGGGTGGGGGTTTGCTGAACGGCAGAGCAGCTAGTCCCCAGATGCACCCGTTGTGGCTCACGCGGAGAGGCAACGTTGTGGGAGAGAGGATAGGTGAAGGCTACACAATGTGACAGAGCAACAGGAAAGAAGGGGAAAAAGAGAAAATGTAGTGGAAGAGCTGTTGAGTTGTGCTGGGACAGTGCAGTACGTCACCTTTGTTGAGGCAGGTCGTGTTGTGAAAGCTGAGTAATACCTCAATACTGTGACTCAGGGCTGTGAACACGACACATGGAGCCTTATCGCTACCTGCCTCAAAGAACTGATGATTATATGGAATAAAGCACACAAGTTTCAAAGGCGTGCACAAGTATATTTTTGTGCATTTTATAAACCCAACTTTGGTCATCGTTCAGTGTTCACAACATTTCAGTAAATTCTGACATTGATTTAGGATTTTTTATCCATCCATTTATCCATCCATCTATCCATCTTCTTTCGCTTATGCGGAGTCGAGTTGCAGGGGCCAGCAGTCTAAGCAGAGACATTCAGACTGGTCACTTCCTCCAGCTCTTCTGGGATCACTGCAGAAGCTGCCCCAATCCTTCTGTCAATCTCCCATTCCATTCTTCCCTCACTCCTGACAAGACCCCAAGTTACTTGAGCTCATCCACTTGAGGCAGGAACTTTCTACCAACCTAAAGGGGACAAACCATCCTTTTCCGGTTGAGAACCAATGCCTCGGACTTTGAGGTCCTGGTTCTCATCCCAGCCAATTTGCACTCAGCTGCAAACAGTCCCAGTGCACACTGTAGGTCCTGGCTGGATGGAGCCAACATGACAACATTATCTGCAAAACGCAGAGACGAGATCCTGTGGTACAGACTTCCTCTGGCCCCTGGCTGCACCTGAATATCCTTTTGATAAAGATAATAAACAGGACAAACAGTGACAAAGGGCAGCCCTGCTGGAGTCCAACATGCACCGGGAACGGCTGTGAGGGTGGCTCTCAACCACCAACCTTTCCACAGAGAAGCTTCTTGACTACCTCAGGGACCAGCTTGGGTGATGGACAAGTCCACCTCTATCCAGACCTGGATTTTTCCCTCCACAACCACACGGGCTGCAGCCCACTTGGCCTGCTGGTACCTGTCAGCTACCTCAGGAGTCCCACAAGCTAACCAGGCCTGGTAGGACTCCTTCTTCAGCTTGATGGCATCCCTTACTTCTGCTGTCCACAACTGGATTCGGTCGTCGGCTTTGATCCGGGGGGGGTCGTTCCTCCCGATCACGCCTCTCCAGATGGCACTCTTGTGACCGTTGAAGTCCCCCAGTAGAACGACAGAGTCCCCGGTTGGAGCACTTTCCAGCACCCCTCCCAGAGACTCCAAGAACACTGGTACACTGCCATTTGGCCCGTAAACACAAACAACAGTGAGAGACCTATCCCCGACTCGAAGGTTCAGGGAAGCGACCCTCTTGTTCACCGGGGTCACAAAATTACTGTAGATACAAGGGTCTGTGGTAATTTCCTTGTCTTAACATGCACAGTACAAATCAATGCAAAACAACACTTTTTTGTGATTTTACACTGTGTGCACAATTATTAGGCAAGTTGTATTTTTGACAATTAATTTTGTTATTGTACAACTACAGTGCTTTTGGTCAAACTTTTTGTGAAGCCGCAGCCACAGCCTCCCAGACACTGTTCAGAGAGGTGTACTGTTTACCTTCACTGTAAAGGTCCTGCTTAAGAAGGGCCCAAACGTTTTCAGTAGGGTTTAAGTCAGGTGAAGAAGGAGGCATTGTCATTAGTTTTTCATGTTTAAGACCTTTTCCTGGCCAGCCACGCACTGGAGAACTTTGATGCATGTGATGAAGCGTTGTCTTGTATAAAAATCATCTTCTTGAAAGATGCAGACTTTTTCTTGGACCAATGCTTGAAGAAGTGTCTTCTAAAAATTGACAGTAGGTTTGAAAGTTGATTTTGAGTCAATTTTCAACCCGAAAAGGTCCAACTAGCTCATCTTTAATAATACCTGCCCATACCAGTACCCCACCTCCACCTTGCTGGCGTCTGAGTCGAAGTGGAGTTATGTCTGTTACTGATCCAACCACAGGCCCATCCATCTGGTCCGTCAAGAGTCACTCTCATCTCATCAGTCCACAAAACCTTGAAAAAATCTGTCTTCAGATGTTCTTGGCCCATTCTTGACATTTCAACTTATGTGTCTTCGGAGGTGGTCGGATTTCAGCCTTGGCCATGTCTCTGAGAACTCTGGAATATGGCAGCGCTGGAGGATAATGGGTTCGTTACACCAATACACATCACCTGATATGCATTAAATTCAATTTGAAAGGACTGGAGTTGGAAATTATGGATAAACAAATGATATGGTCAAGATACTGTAATACTGTAATAATTGTGCACAGGGTGTATTTGCAATATATTGTACTCCCTGAATAACTCCCTGGTGTGTTAAATTACATTTCCACTTTCTCAGATACCCTCAGTTCCTCTTTGGCCTTTAATTTGCTGACATGACTTTACAGCCCACTCCTCTTTATGAGTCTCTACCAGTCAGAGGGGTTTAGATTATTCAACTAAAATGCTCTAATCCTCCATCTGCTTATTGTTGTGTAATATTTCCACTGGACTTTGGCAATTACTTTTGTTGCTCCCAACAGAAACGGCTTGTCTATCAGCTGACAGATACGGTCTCTAATCGACTGCCTTTGCTGTAACAGGACAGCCAGTTCAAGCAATTGTTCTTCAGTGGGTAAAAAAAGGGTCCACAGTAACATTTATTTTGATGTCTGAGGTTCTGCTGCCCTAAAACATCATCACTTTTCATCCCTGCCGCACGTTCAAGTCTTGTTTCCCAGCAACTCCACTTTTTTCAGCCGTCTTAAACCTGCTGATAGATCCATGTTTATGTTTACAACACAGACATATCTCCACTTTATTAAGGTTGACACATCTGCCTCGCTTTCACATATTGGCAGCGAGCCCCGAGTCTTTCACGAGTCAAGACCTCATCAAACCACTGTGTTCTGAGAAAACGTCATGTGGATGAGCAATGTGAGCGATGGGCTTTACCCTTCTGCATGAAGATGCATCACTCAATATTACTGCGCTGATATTACAGAGGCCATTAGAATCAAATAAATAACACAGGTCTGCTCATTTTTGTGAGGTTAGTTCAGGTATAAGCAGGTTTAATAATGCAGTGGTGCTTTTTAATTTACATCCTACTCAGTTGAAATGTCAAGCTTTAGCATTATCTCCAGTTGCGTGACCAAATGAACTATGACTTCATCTTCAGGTTAAAAGTGGACAGGAGGATTAGCACATAAACACATGGACTTAGGGAACAACCGACTGCTTAGTTTGAGTGGAGCATTGTAAGCTCTTGCATATCACTTTTTCATAAATTGACAGTATGAAAAAGGACACCTGACTGGCTGCATTTCTTTTTAAAAATTGATTCATGGTCAGAGGTTTTTGTAAATATTTGGATTTTGCGTAAAATTATAATTACAATTAAAGCCGCGAGCGGCGATAAAGACCCTCGCCTCCCTTGCGACCGCGGAGGCACATATACTCGGAGGACTGCATTTCGTGCTTTAAAGCGTAAACTTCACAGTAATGTCGAATAACCGGCCCTGTTCCTCTGCTTGACTCTTCTTCTGGCTGGAGCCTGCTTCATCACCTTGGGCCTGTGCTACTGCTGGGGCCTGTTACACCACCTTGTAATTTAGAGTTAAAAGGTCTCCACAATCCCTAGTTTTCCTGTGATCTGTCTTAACTTTTGAAAATAAAAGATTTTTCTTGGGCTGAGGCGAGGAAAACAAAGTACTGACTGGAGATTTGAGATGACTAAGAAATGCAAAATGGCCGCCTTCCCGTGTGTGATAGGGTGTGGTCACATTTGGCTTTTTTGTTCATAAGCACATGCTGGATGTGTGTACCAAGTTTCATTTGCCTACGACAAACTAAAATTTTCCCATCCCATTGACCTTTTCCACATATTTGGGGCGTTGCTATGGCAACACAGTTATAGATAGGGGGTGGTTGTCATTGGCTTTTATGTTCGTCATGACATAAGAGATGTGTGTACCAAATTTCATGTCTTTATGACAAACTAAATTCTTGGCTCCCATTATAAGTTTGTAGGGGGCGCTGGAGGGCCATTTCTAAAGATAATCATTTTATTTCCATATCTTTGTGTTCAGGTTATGAATGTGCACAAATGCCTTTTTGCGTCGAACTCGTTTCGAGAAACCGTTTGAGAGTTAAGAGATATTTTATCTGAACAAAAATGGCCACCTCGTTACGGGCTTGCCACACCCACACCTAATAAAAAAAATACAAATAAATTGATAATTTTTGTTGGCACTGGTGTCTAGATAATACTCACCAAATTTGGGTGCTTTTAGATGAAAACACGATGAGTTGAATCTTTTTGCGCGAGGGGTGCGATTTAGGTGGTTGCGACTTTCACCCCACATGGCGGACTTCCTGTTGAGTTTAGGGTGTGGCTGTCATAGACTTTTCTGTTTGCCCTAAAGTTTACTATGGATGTACCAAGTTTTATTTTTGTACATTAAAAAAAAATTACTTTCACTTTCCATAAGCATAATGTATTTTGACTTTTCTAGGGGTCGCTACTGAGTCATTTTTTCATATTTTTTCCTGCGGACTTCATTTTATTACATTTTTTACCGGGCTTGAATTTTGGGCAAAGTTTCCTGAGTTTCTCTGTTTTGTTGAAAAAGAGAAGTGTATTTTTAGGCAATTCACATCTTCAATTCAAAATGGCCGCCTTCTCGTGTGTGATAGGGTGTGGTCACAAATGGCTTTTATGTTCATAAGCCCATGGTGGATGTGTGTACCAAGTTTCATTTGCCTATGACAAACTAAAATTTTCCCATCCCATTGACTTTTTCCACATATTTGGGGTGTTGCTATGGCAACGCAGTTATAGATAGGGAGTGGTTGTCATTGGCTTTTTTTGTTCGTCATAACATAAGAGATGTGTGTACCAAATTTCATGTCTCTATGACAAACTAAATTCTTGGCTCCCATTATAAGTTTGTAGGGGGCGCTGGAGGGCCATTTCTAAAGATAACTCTTTTATTTACATATTTTTGTGTTCAGGTCACGAATATGCACAAACGCCTTTTTGCGTCCAACTCGATCCGAAAAACCGTTTGAGAGTTAAGAGATATTTTATTACCACAAAAATGGCCACCTCGGGCTTGCCACACCCACACCTAATAAAACAAATAAAAATAAATGGATATTTTTTGTCGGCACTGGTGTCTAGATAATACTCACCAAATTTGGGTGCTTTTAGATGAAAACACGATGAGTTGAATCTTTTTGAACGAGGGGTGCGATTTAGGTGGTTGCGCCTTTCACCCCACATGGCGGACTTCCTGTTGGGTTTAGGGTGTGGCTGTCATCGACTTTTCTGTTTGCCCTAAAGTTTCCAATGGATGTACCAAGTTTCATTTTTACGTTGAAAAAATGTACTTTCACTTTCCATAAGCATAATGTATTTTGACTTTTCCAGGGTCGCCACTGAGTCATCTTTTCATATTTTTTCTTGCGGACTTCATTTTCATAAATTTTTCGCCGGGCCTGAATTTTGGGCAAAGTTTCCTGAGTTTTCGTGCATGTTCAGCGGGTCAAATTAGCCCTCAAAGAGCAGAAGAAGAATAATTAAAGCCGCGAGCGGCGATAAAGACCCTCGCCTCCCTTGCGACCGCGGAGGCACATATACTCGGAGGACTGCATTTCGTGCTTTAAAGCGTAAACTTCACGGTAATGTGGAATAACCGGGCCTGTTCCTCTGCTTGACTCTTCTTCTGGCTGGAGCCTGCTTCATTACCTCGGGCCTGGGCTACTGCTGGGACCTGCTACACCACCTTGTAATTTAGAGTTAAAAGGTCTCCACAATCCCTGGTTTTCCTGTGTTCTGTCTGAACTTTTGAAAATAAAAGATTATTCTTGGGCTGAGGCGAGAAAAACAAAGTACTGACTGGAGATTTGAGATGACTAAGAAATGCAAAATGGCCACCTTCCCGTGTGTGATAGGGTGTGGTCACAATTGGTTTTGTTCATAAGCCCATGGTGGATGTGTGGACCAAGTTTCATTTGCCTACGACAAACTAAAATTTTCACTTCCCATTGACTTTTTGCACATATTTGGGCCGTTGCTATGGCAACACAGTTATAGATAGGGGGTGGTTGTCATTGGCTTTTTTGTTCGGCATGACATAAGAGATGTGTGTACCAAATTTCATGTCTTTATGACAAACTAAATTCTTGGGTCCCATTATAAGTTTGTAGGGGGCGCTGGAGGGCCATTTCTAAAGATAATCCTTTTATTTTCATATCTTTGTGTTCAGGTCATGAATGTGCACAAATGCCTTTTTGGGTCCAACTTCATCCGAGAAGGCGTTTGAGAATTAATGGATATTTTATTTTAACAAAATGGCCACCTCGTTACGAGCTTGCCACACCCACATTTAATTAAAAATTAAAATAAATTGATATTTTTGTCGGCACTGGTGTCTAGATAATACTCACCAAATTTGGGTGCTTTTAGAGAAAAACACGATGAGTTGAATCTTTTTGCGTTAGGGGTGCGATTTAGGTGGTTGTGCATTTCACCCCACATGGCGGACTTCCTGTTGAGTTTAGGCTGTTGCTGTCATAGACTTTTCTGTTTGCCCTGAAGTTTACTATGGATGAACCAAGTTTCATTTTTCTACGATGAAAAAAAGTTACTTTCTTTTTCCATAGGCGCAATGTATTTTGACTTTTCTAGGGGTCGCCACTGAGTCATTTTTTCATATTTTTCTTGGACTTCATTTTATTACATTGTTTGCCGGGCTTGAATTTTGGGCAAAGTTTCCTGAGTTTCTCTGTTTTTGAAAAAGAGAGGTGTATTTTAAGGCAATTCACATCTTCAATTCAAAATGGCTGCCTTCTCTTGTGTGATAGGGTGTGGTCACAATTGGCTTTTATGTTCATAAGCCCATGGTGGATGTGTGTACCAAGTTTCATTTGCCTACGACAAACTAAAATTTTCCCATCCCCTTGACCTTTTCCACATATTTGGGGCGTTGCTATGGCAACACAGTTATAGCTAGGGGGTGGTTGTCATTGGCTTTTATGTTCGTCATGACATAACAGATGTGTGTACCAAATTTCATGTCTCTATGACAAACTAAATTCTTGGCTCCCATTATAAGTTTGTAGGGGCGCTGGAGGGCCATTTCTAAAGATAACTTTTTTAATTACATATTTTTGTGTTCAGGTCATGAATGTGCACAAACGCCTTTTTGCGTCCAACTCGATCCGAGAAACCGTTTGAGAGTTAATGGATATTTTATTACCACAAAAATGGCCACCTCGTTACGGGCTTGCCACACCCACACCTAATTAAAAAAATACAAATAAATTGATAATTTTTGTCGGCACTGGTGTTTAGCTAATACTCACCAAATTTGAGGCCATTTAGATTTAAACACGATGAGTTGAATCGTTTTGTGCGCGTGGTGCGATTTAGGTGGTTGCGCCTTTCACCCCAAATGACGGACTTCCTGTTCAGTTTAGGTGTGGCTGTCATCGACTTTTCTGTTTGCCCGAAGTTTACTATGGATGTACCAAGTTTCATTTTTCTACGATGAAAAAAATGTACTTTCACTTTCCATAAGCATAATGTATTTTGACTTTTCTAGGGGTCGCCACTGAGTCATTTTTTCATATTTTTTCTTGCGGTTTTCATTTTCATAAATTTTTCGCCGGGCCTGAATTTTGGGCAAAGTTTCCTGAGTTTTCGTGCATGTTCAGGGGTTCAAATTAGCCCTCAAAGAGCAGAAGAAGAATAATAATAATAATAATAATAATAATAATAATAATAATAACGGACGCTATCAGAAATAATAGACCCTTCCGGTTATCACCGGCTCGGGTCTAATAATAATAATAACGGACGCTATCAGAAATAATAGACCCTTCCGGTTATCACCGGCTCGGGTCTAATAAAATGGAAGAACCTGTCTAGTTAGTTATTTATGTATAATGACACTGTGGTTAAATTACAAATGAAGCCAGCTTTTGGAAAGTTAAATAGTGTTATTATAATGTCACATTTGTAACATTTTTTTTAATTATAGCCTTTTTAGAAGAAATGACGGACTGGCAGCTTGCACTGTTGCTCCACAACAAGTCCTGGGTTCAGTCAGTGTAGAGGCAGTGTGAATGTCTGAATGTGTTTACTGTGTGTACTTTGTTTAAAAAAAATAAAAATAAAACAAACAACAACACATGAGCAGAATGACAATGCAGGTAAAATATCAGTAAAAGCAGGATGGTGGGCAAGAGCTCAGTGAGACAGACAAATAGTAACAACAAACAAGATTTCTTGAGGTGTTGATGTTAAAATCAAGAGTTCATAGAACTCTTGATTTTTTAAAGGCCATTATTGTATTATGCAGTTCATTTTAGATTGGTTCATTATGGGCCGGATTTTTATGTTGTGAAATGTAAAGCGCCTGGCAAATAATTCATTGTTTAAAAAAAGTTTAATTCATTCATTCATTCTCTTCTGCTTAGTCCCTGTAGGGGTCGTGGGTGACTGGAGCCTATCCCAGCAGGTTTGGGCCTTAGGCGGGGTACACCCTGGACAATGGCCAGTTAGTCGCAGGGCTGACATATAGAGTCAGACAGGGACATACAACCATTCACTCATTCATTAGGGACACTTTAGAGTTGCCAATTGACCTATACATGCATGTGTTTGGACGGTGGGAGGAAGCCGGAGTACCCGGAGAGAACCCACAGTAACACGTGGAGGACATGCAGACTCCTCACAGAAAGACCAAAAATGTTTAGAGTTTTCCGGGTTTTGAACTCACAACCTTCTTGCTGTGAGGCAGGAGTGCTAAACACTCTGCCACGTGCACCCCTAAAAAACTATTAGTATTAGTATTAGTATTTAATACAATACATTTTAGATACATTATTATATTTTATATAGTTTTATAAATCTCAAATAGCGCACTCCTTTGATGCCTTCAAATAAATGAAATGAACTCCAGCAGCCTCTGACACAGTGTCACAAAGTCCACAGAGCTGGCTGTGCATTACGTTTTCATATGGCTAGGCCCTGCAGTGGTCTCCTCCAGCTGTATACATTATTTGGAACATGTCAGTGCAGAAAAGGTCACACTGTTAGTGTAAGACATCAGTGCTAACGCTGTAACAGAGCTGACGGTGATGGATGACAGCATGTAGTGGTACGAGCGTGACAGTTTACACAGATGACACGGGGGTGAGAGGAGCACCGCGAGGGACAGGTCAGCAGAGTGCGGCTCGATGCTGTGTTAATGATGTCTTTGGAAACGACAGATGAAGTGTTTAATAAGTCTTAAAAGTGGGGAATGAGGAGTGGTTATTAACTATATTTTTACATAGTGATAATCACAAGGAATCAGGAATATTTGTGTCACATATGCTACCTCAGAGCTGTGACAGACGTAAAACCACTGTAAAACAGGCTGTAGAGAAATATAAGTAATTCAAATGCAACGCAGGTGTGAGGTTATGTCTGTTGGCAGCACATAAAACACTTTCTGTCTGGCCCTTTTTCTACTGAAAATATTTAGGCCGAGCTGGGAACTATGGGACTAGGAATATTTATTTTGGACAAGTTTTCATGCAAACTTTGGCTTCCAAGATGAGAGCAGTCTATGGAAAATACCAGAAAAACGAAAATAGCTTTAAAAGTTTCACTATGTTTGTGCAGCGTCACTAACATTAACTCAGGGGTAGAGCGGTTGTTCAAAAACTGGAAGGTCGGCGGAAATGTTAGCGCCGTAGATGCCCAAGAGGATGAATGTGTGAGAATGTTTGGTTGCGTTCGGAGTCTCAGTCAGTCGGTGAGAGGGCTGCAGTGGCAACAGACGAAGCTTACCACCACCAGTGAGTGACTGTGGAGTGAATGAATAATGGATTGTCTGTAAGTGCTTTGAGGCCTTTGGTCCCTTGGGAGAAAAGTGCAATATAAATCCCATCCATTATTATTGCTTGCCTGAAGTGAGTAATAATTTCCTTGTTGGTTGGACACCAGACTTTTACTACAAGTGGCAACCGACAAGCGAAAACTTCTCTGCCTAATTGTGCAATGTCTCTATATTTGCATTAGGTCTATCCACTTGTGTTTAGTATTCAGCAGGGACCACCGTTTTTTTCAAGAACATGTATAGCTTCATTATGCAGCTTATAGCTAGCAGCTTTTCAAACCTCAACATGTCTGGGGACCAGCCTACAAACTAAAAGCAGGAGTTTTATTCTTGGAATAAATTTTTCTTCATATAACTAATAATTTTGTCACGGGCATTTCACTTTTTGACCCTTTTGTTTCCGGTTTCCATGGTTTGCAGCCTGCCCATCCGTTATTTTCCCATAAGTAGAGTAAACAGAAAGTAGGACAAAGAGGATTACACACAGTGATTAAATGAGGCAGATTGAAGTGTAACAAGCAACATAATACTAACAGTGTTGTCCGCGACCCTGTGAGTCACGACTCTAATGACGTTCCCGCTCATTGCTTTCTGTTTCTCCACCAGTCTCCGTCGCTGCTGATGTCACCGTGCCTGTCTCTTTGGAAACGGCCATTGGAGCGGCTGATTGGACAGTTAACCTCGGGGGCATGAGTGCCGACTGGGACTTCTGTTCCTCTTAGTGGGGCTGATGGGAGATGTGCGTCGGAGAGAAGCACTTTTAATTTAGAGCACCCGCCAGTCTATGTGCACTGCCGTAATTCCCATGCAAACACATTTTTCTTTGCTCCGACGTGCCTCGCTGACTGTGACCACCGTCTTCTGCTCTGTTTCTCATGGGCACTCTTCTTTATTATTATTTTTTTTTCTACGTTTAATTCTGTCTCATCTTTTAATAGACCCTGATTGCAAGATATTTCCAGCATCACTTATTCCTTGTCTTTGTACCATCTGTTTATTTGTGGGCCATTTTTTAGCATGTGGGCATTTCCGTGCATGTTTTTTTTCCCATTTCTCTACTGAAAATCCTCCCCCCTGTTGAACTCACTGGCTCCAATATTAGAGCTATGTCTGTGACTTATGAAAATTGAGATGACAGGGTCAGGCACTTTGAAATTTCAATAAGAAGCACCACAGGATGTGTTACAACACATTGACCAACCCTTTAAAGTGTTCTACTGTTACTCACCAGGCTGTGCATTCAGTACAACTTTATAAGTAAGTGATATACTTGTTTTTATAATTTGCAGTTAGATTTTGTTCAGTTGATGATAAGACTTCCATTTGGAACAGAACGGAGCAGACATTAATAACATGGAATAAGGTCAAGAGTGAAACAAAACAAGAGCTGGGGTGGAGGTAGGTTTTCAGCAGCCACTTTTACAGGTAGAGTTTCTGCTCACTTTGCATGTCCGTGTTACTGTGGGCTCTCTCCTCCCGCAGCCCAAAGATAGGTCAATTTTGAAATTGCAATAGCCCCAGTGAATTAATGGGAGAGTGAGTGGTTGTCTGTCAGTGTCTGTCTCTAGGTGTCAGCCCTGTGACTAACTGGCCATTGTCCACGTTTAACACCACCTAAGGCCCAAAGTTGCTGGGATAAGCTCCAGTCACCTGCGACCCCTAATGAAAAGAAGCAGAAGAAAATAAATGACTAAATTAATAATATGGCAGAATTGTATTAATATAGTTATTATGAGGTATGTATTGCAAATTGTATTATATTGTTGGGCACTCTGTTATCTCCAGACCTACTTTATCCAACATACAACAGAACAATAGAGAACCTTCTGTACGTTACACTCCTGCATTGCTTAATTGTAGTCCAACAGAACTGGATTTTGGATATTGTAGCACTCTGTGATTTTGCTTCGAGCAATAAAACAGCTTGAATTATAATTTGGAGAAAAAAAAGAACATCTTCCCACCATTAGCCTCCTGTTGGTGTTATAGACGTGACTCTTTGTGTAACTCTGGGATCCAATTTAACACTCGAGAGAGTATTAACAGCTCTGCACATATATTTTCAATAGAGTCTCAAACAAAACAGTTGTTAGTTGAGTTTACTGATTGAGTGTGTATGTCAGTGTATTAATCGTAAAGTAGAGAGTTGACTGGAGCGGCCCAGACTGCAGTGACAGCTGGCCCTGTACAAGGCTCCATATTCATCTTCTCAAATACAGTATGGCAGCACAATGTCCCGGAGTGACATTTACACCCCGCTGAGCTCAGCACCAATAAAACTTTAAAACTACTGAGTTATATTCAAGAAGTGCAAGAAGTGTGTTATGATTAAACAGGTATAACAAAATCCACAATGATGCAAGAGTAGTAAAACATCATTCTTTGCAATTTCCTGTTATTGGTACCTGCACTGTCCACATTAATGTCACAGTATGGTGACTACAACAGTTATTTCCATTCTTTTTTTGGTTATTGAATTGGCTCTTGCAGAATCTCATCTTTGTTGTATGGGACTCTTTTTAGCAGTGCTTACTTCTCGTGTTAAAATCCGCCCCTCGCTTAAGCTAACTTGTTGTTGATATCACTTCAAACCTCTGGGTGCATATTGTCCATCCCTAGTGACGCTGTAGTAGAAAGATTGCCACATGTTGACAGAAAGAGGGTGTTTGCATTGATTCTTTGCATTGTAGAGTCATTTTTAATGTAAATTGTAACTCCTATAAACAAATATCATAAAATTTGGATCACAATAATGTATCACAAGATGTCCAACCTCTAATACCCAGCTAATGAAAATAAGTCTTAATCTATTTGCATAGCTTGATTTGAGAAGTATTTAAAGTACTTTTTTTGCTGATGCAGATACAACCCCAGACATGGATTTTTCCTTAAAATGTACAGTATGACTAATACTGAGCTAATTACTAAGAGGGCACTTAAACATAAGCATTAGGTAACCAAAAGAAAAACTATGAAATTAAGAGAATAGACTATTGATAATGTTATACAAATTAATGAAATCATAAGTCAGTGATTCTAATATTGCGAAGGCCTTGCTGGCCCTCATGGCCCACCACTCCGTAAATGTGTCTCCTTACACTGTTTTATTTAAATAATAGGGTCTGAGGAACATGAAACAGGTTAGGGACATGTATCGGGCTTTTTGCATCTGCAGCCAATAACTAAAGGTTGTTGTAGTCTATGTATACCAATTTGCTATACATTAATCAAGACAGGCCCAGCAAACCCTAAAATCACAGAAATGTTTAAATGTTAATTTAGTTTATTGTAATACCATAATCATTTGTCATTGACAAAAAAATAGTGGAATTTTGATTATAGAGCTCCTTCAGCGTCATGATGTGCCAGTGACAGTCTTCCTGAGGTTGGAAGTGCTGAGGTTTTGTTCCCTTAGAATGAGCCATGTAGATAAAGCAGGTTTTCTTCCACATAATCCATAATGCTCTAAAAAGGACAAAGAAAGTGCAGTGGAGGCCATTTTTTCTACCTACACAGTATCTTTATCAGGATGCAATCGCTAAAAAAATTTTTTTTATGATGCTATAATTAATTCACTATACGCACTGTTTACATTACACACCCATTGTCTTAAGTCTTTTAAAGTATACAGTATATTCAACTATTCAAGGAGAACGTTGTTTTTGGGATGGCACTATTGTGTGTTCAGTGATGCATTGTAATAAGCTCACAGGTGGGACTTGATGCCCGCCCAAGAACCAACACAAGCTGCAGAGCCGTGCTGGAGACTCTCAGTGAAAACACACTTCTAATGGAATGTGTCACACTGATTAAAGAAAAAAAAACACTCATTAGAGAAAAGCAGAACATGAACAGCCCGAACACGACAGGATTCCAGGTTTCGGGAGCGCTGTTGAACAAAAAAAACTGCAGTGGGTTTCTCAGCAGCGACACGGGTATGTACAAATGTTTTATTAAAAGGCGCCATGTATTTTACGCTACACTAATGATGTGCTGCATAAAGACATTCTAATTTCTAAGTTTATCAGATATGTATTGTACCTGATAATCTCCAGCCCAAGAGAACCTTCACAGACTTGAATTGAATTAAGGCCATAGTATAAAGCTATATGTCTGGGATTATTTGCATGTTAATCTTAAATGTATGTTATTTATTCAATGAGAAGCTCAGCTGTTTCCCTGCCTTTCTAAGAAATAGTGAAGTAAATTGTTCTTTCTTTTGACATTTGTGGTGCCAGTTATTTGACACACACATATGTTGCACTTCTGTTTCTTGTGTCGTCCTGATGGCTGCACTGTGCTGGTTTGTCCAACAGCAGCTTTAATTGAATTCTGAACTTCACATACAGCACATTCAATGTATGACACGGGCTGGTACCAGAACCTGCTCCAATTACAGTCAGCAAGAAAAAACTTTAGCAAAACAAGCCTTTTTTTCTCTCTTTTTTTAATGTTTTCTTTTAGAAAATTTGTTTCAGCAGGGAGTAGTTTGTATAATTCAAGAGACTGTGACATTTAAACCAAGTTCATTAAAATAATTAGAACAATACATTTGTTTCCATGCAAAAAAATGACTAAATTAATAATATGGCAGAATTGTATTAATATAGTTATTATGAGGTATGTATTGCAAATTGTATTATATTGTTGGGCACTCTGTTATCTCCAGACCTACTTTATCCAACATACAACAGAACAATAGAGAACCTTCTGTACGTTACACTCCTGCATTGCTTAATTGTAGTCCAACAGAACTGGATTTTGGATATTGTAGCACTCTGTGATTTTGCTTCGAGCAATAAAACAGCTTGAATTATAATTTGGAGAAAAAAAAGAACATCTTCCCACCATTAGCCTCCTGTTGGTGTTATAGACGTGACTCTTTGTGTAACTCTGGGATCCAATTTAACACTCGAGAGAGTATTAACAGCTCTGCACATATATTTTCAATAGAGTCTCAAACAAAACAGTTGTTAGTTGAGTTTACTGATTGAGTGTGTATGTCAGTGTATTAATCGTAAAGTAGAGAGTTGACTGGAGCGGCCCAGACTGCAGTGACAGCTGGCCCTGTACAAGGCTCCATATTCATCTTCTCAAATACAGTATGGCAGCACAATGTCCCGGAGTGACATTTACACCCCGCTGAGCTCAGCACCAATAAAACTTTAAAACTACTGAGTTATATTCAAGAAGTGCAAGAAGTGTGTTATGATTAAACAGGTATAACAAAATCCACAATGATGCAAGAGTAGTAAAACATCATTCTTTGCAATTTCCTGTTATTGGTACCTGCACTGTCCACATTAATGTCACAGTATGGTGACTACAACAGTTATTTCCATTCTTTTTTTGGTTATTGAATTGGCTCTTGCAGAATCTCATCTTTGTTGTATGGGACTCTTTTTAGCAGTGCTTACTTCTCGTGTTAAAATCCGCCTCGCTTAAGCTAACTTGTTGTTGATATCACTTCAAACCTCTGGGTGCATATTGTCCATCCCTAGTGACGCTGTAGTAGAAAGATTGCCACATGTTGACAGAAAGAGGGTGTTTGCATTGATTCTTTGCATTGTAGAGTCATTTTTAATGTAAATTGTAACTCCTATAAACAAATATCATAAAATTTGGATCACAATAATGTATCACAAGATGTCCAACCTCTAATACCCAGCTAATGAAAATAAGTCTTAATCTATTTGCATAGCTTGATTTGAGAAGTATTTAAAGTACTTTTTTTGCTGATGCAGATACAACCCCAGACATGGATTTTTCCTTAAAATGTACAGTATGACTAATACTGAGCTAATTACTAAGAGGGCACTTAAACATAAGCATTAGGTAACCAAAAAGAAAAAACACAACTTTTTAATCTTCTAGCACTGATTGGTTGTGAGTTTCTTGACCAACATGAGCAATTCGCAATCTGCAAGCCTGTGGAAGTACACTACAATCCATGTGAGAAGGCACAAGCCTCTATGAATATTACATCTCATTAGGGCTCTAAGGCGTGCACAGTCTAAAAATGGTGAGTGTGGATGTGTGTGTTGGGATATAAACTTGCCTGAGGTGTGCTCACAAGCTCAGATTTGCTACTTGGTGCTTTCTCTCACTGCTTCTTGACGTCACATGTACTGTACAGAGGATAGTATTATTGTTTGATGTTCAGGCAATAAAAAGGAACACATGGTTCCCAAAATTATCAAGGTAGTGTAGTATTTTTGTCAAATACTTCACATCAATTCTCACAGTTGGACCACGTAAAACCATTCAAACTTGTAGATGGTCAATCATATTCACCGCTGCCAAAGCTCCACAGGCCTTTAATTAAAACCCAGAGAGTAATGGCTTTGTCATTGGGCCATGCCCTTCTCTTCAAGTTTGGTGCTGGAAGTTTTGCCATTGAGTATTTGCCAGCTCACAGCTGGCAAATACTCAATGGCAAAATGCAAATGCTGGCGTTATCTTAATGATCTGCATTCACAGAGATATGCTCTGCTGTTGAGAACATTGTGGATTGTCTGCCAGGCCAGTAGTGCTGTGATTCTTGTGAGAGTTCATAGAAATCCATCTTGTGCTGATCAAGGTTAAACGATTTGTTTGACCTGCTTGACCTTGACCTGTGGAAGTATTGATAGGTATGGGTGTGTTTAAGGTTTGACAATGACACGGCTGTTTTAACATTGCGTTACTATTATTGGGTAAAAATACTATGTGGCGGTTGCTGGCAGGTGGTTCATCCAATCACTTCAATAATTATCTAAAGAACCAGCTGTTTGCAAATGCTTAATGTTGAAGCTCTTCCAGAATCTGTGTAGCAAGCAGGCCATCTGGCAAGTCAGGTTTGCTCTTGGTGGAGTATAAAATAACGTCAGTCATCATACACAAGAAGAAGCAATTGGCAAAGGCCTGCCCCAAAACAGGCTACTTTTTAAACTTGGCCTTTTCTGGAACAGCACTGACAAGCTTGGATTGCCAGTTTTAATCTACATATGAAATACTCATAAAGTATAATCAGAACATGTATTTTGCCAGTGTAGTTCTCCTTGCTCTGTGTAGCCAGCAGCAGCTCGAACGTAAAAATATATTTTATTTGAGGATTCCATATTTGCAGTGTGTGGCGTTCTCAAACAAAAACACATCCTCCGCCAGATTCAAAAGTTCTCAGTTTTGTGAAGTGAGAATACCCTCCTTGTATAAACAGCTGGCCAAAATATGACATAGTGTTTTTGTACATGGCGCAGAGTGACAACAACAAAGAAGTAGAAAAAGATCTCTGGAGGGTAATAAACCCTGGAAACAGGACGTGGGAGAGCAGGGTGGCAGCACACAAAGCACATCACATTTAAATAATGAATGACAAGCAGCATCAAACTTTCACACTGATCCCAGGACACCGTGCTGCCTCGTGCTATTTTTGCTCCAAACTTGCACATTGTTTGGCGCATCAGATCGCAGCGCTTGTGATGCAATAGGCAAGCGAAAGAGATCGTGGCGTTTAAGTATTCATAGCAGACGTCGAGCAGCTGCTGTGATTACGCGGCCGTCTTAGCGCTCCTCACAGCTTGTGAGCGGAGAGACTCTCCAGCTCCGAGTTGTGGGAAGTGAAACATAAACATTCCTGACCTTTTTGTTCATCATGATGTCTCAAGAGGTTGGCACACTTCCTGTCTACAGAGATCTGCGGACATGAGTCACCTAACAGACGCCTAACTTAGGAGTTGTGTGTTTACATAAATAAGCCAGTAAAACACAAAAGGTTATGGTATTGACTAAAATATTTCAGGTGTCAAAGGGGCCACTTATTTCTAAGTCTGTCCTGACAACTTTTTGTAATTTGTTTTAATATGAATAGTATGTTTATATTCAGTATAATATTTTATTGCCAAGCAGTGTACAGAAGACAATTCTTAAAAAAATCTTTGCTTTTATCCTCACTGTTTTATAAATGAATACCTGTTTTTTCTATCGATTAGTGTCTCATGTTTTATTTATTTTATAGCAAAGTTTAAACAACAAATCACAATCAGAATAGAGTTATAGTCTTTCTAGTGCTGGTGAAATGGAGTAGATGACAGTAAATGTGGATGGAGTCTGTAGAAACTCATTAGCATTAGGCTCAATATAGAGCTTTTGGGAAATGGCTAAAACATACTGGCTGTCTGATTGTGGAAAATGATAGTGTAAAGCTTTATTTAGTAACAGATAACTAAACTAGAACTCAGAAACAGTGCTTAATGAGCTTAGATAGTCTGTGTATTCTCAAGTGTGTCATATAACTACACTTCAAAATTCCTTTCACTTTAAGTGTTTTTAAAAGCATTCACTACACTCAAGGGTCCTGGATGTTTATATCACAATTCTACTTATTGGAGCAAAAATGTAGCTGTACAAAATTATTCATTTTGTTGGTTAATGCCACAGTTGGGCTTTTAAATCATGTTTTTGTTCTGCTCTGATCATTGAAAACCCTGGCAGCTGGATGAAATAGAGGAGTGTGCAGTGAGTGTGCAGAGCCCAAGGCCTGTGGCAGAAGGATGAAAGCGCTGAAGAGGCAGCTGTAGACCCGATCTGATCAGGCTCTCACTGTGACCCTGGGACTGCAAAGACTCTTTAGAGCCATCAATGAAGGGCCTCAAGAGTTTAGCACCTCTTATTATAAGTGTTTAGAGCCTAATTTTACTTCAGTGTCATAACAAACTAATACAGCGTAATTCTAATGTCGATAGAGTGTGCAAGTGACAGATTTCTTTAAATCTTATTTAGATTTATACCTCTAGTTTTGCAATAGATAAAGTTCATATTCATACAGTATACTCTAATACACACACTATAATTGTAGGTCCACACCAAAAGATACCAGCGACTTAGGGTGCGTTCCCACTTGCCGTGTTTGGTGCGGTTCAAATAGACTCTGAAACGGTTGTTCTGTTAGCGCAGTTCACTTGGATAAATGTGAATGCTCCAGACAAACCTCAGTGTGGAGCAAACACGTGCTTCCAAGTGATCATAGATCTCAAACAGGAAGAGCCTCATAAATTGGCGACAAATACGTCACGTAATGCTTAGTTTACTCGAGGTTGAAAAAGAAAACAAACCAAAACAATATTGTCCAACTAAATATAAATGAGAAAAGGTCAAATGTGCAGTACTGAGAAGCTAAAATACCATGGTAACATGCCTTATTAGCATTTGGGCAATCATTACCATCATCTAGTGTTTTTCCACTTGGTCGGCAGTTTAAAATGCTAACTGTGAGCGCTTGGCAGACTATGGCTTTTTGCTGACCAACCAAACTAAATGGATCATTTTCTGTTTTGGTGCAAACTAATAAAGTGAACTATAAATGTGAACAGATCTTCCCTAACCGTGTCTGAAACAGTTGTCATTTGTTTCCTATACAACATGAATCCAGCGAACAATCCAATTCAAGAGTCACTGTCTGTCTCTATATGTCAGCCCTGCGACTAAATGGCCACTGTCCAGGGTGTACCCCGCCTCAGGCCCAAAGCTGCTGGGATAGGCTCCAGTCACTCGCGACCCCTAACGGGACAAAGCTGTAGAAAATAAATAATTTAATTGAACATACACAAGTAATTTGAATGCAATATAAAAATATAAGAAGAAGCATTGATTAAGTTTTCTTGATCTAATAATATTAACATATTGGTCTTTCTGTGTTGTTATGCTAATGATCAAATACAGTGCCGTAGCAATGTAACAATTAAAAATAACTAGAGCACTGACTAAAGAATGTCTATTTGGGAACACATTTGTGTAGTATGACCCTCACTGCCTGAAATAAAATCAGTGCATATCCTCTGCTACTTTCTACTGAAATGATTTGTTTAGTGTTTCTGAAGCTTCCAAATCCACCTAAAACCAATAATCACTCTTTCTGTTTATTAGCTTCTCATGCATTATTAGAAATGCACCTAATTTGCATTTTACTTTTAGTGACCTTATTACTAATAGAAACACATACACTCATATTTGACTTGTCTTTAACTTTAACTCAGAGTTAAAGTTTAGGTAGCCTTTTTAAATATTTACTCTGTGATGTTAATTTACATTCACACTGTTCACTCGCCTGTGATTAAAGATTCACCTTCACTACAATCTTCTGAAATGAAATGTACAGACCTGCGCCAAGTCTTCTGGGAGCAATGTGCAGCAGCATGATGATTTATGGCATTTCTAATCAGTTATTATCTCTGCATCATGACTGTCTCTTTTCTCCAGGCCCTCTCCCCAAACTCAGCGTTACCAAGACATTACTTATTCATTATCATTTCAAATAGCCTCGTCATAGTTTTGTCATGTGTTGGTTTCTCCATGTGTCCTAGACACCGTGACTCTATAGTGACAGACTGAGGCTAGTATGTTTTTTTGTGTATCAGAACAATACAATTATTACTGTTACTATTGAATTTTGTGAGTGCAGTCCATTTAATTAACAGCTAAGAGCGAGGCAAACAGATGCTGGCTCCTAACCCTGACTTTGGTGCTTCTTTTCTAAATGCTGAAAGAAACATTAGCTAATTATTTGGCACATGGAAACATGCACTTTCTGCGGGAGCCATTTTGAGATAAGGCCTCATTAGCATTTTAATATAAGACAGCAATGCTAATTTAACATTAAGCAGAGAATATTTGTTATGCACGGCTTGTTTATTGTGTGGCTAAAAATTCAATATTGAGATGAGAATATTCAAGTCAATCATTCATTGGACTAACTGCCAAGAGATTTATGAAGATTTTGTGACTGCACTGTGATTGTAAAAAGATGAATGTCTGATTATATGGGGCCGGACTGTGGCATATAAACATTAGGCTTTAATTAACTTATCGTCACTGGCTAAAGGCTTAGCCCTCAGTCCCATGTAAATAATTTATGGTTCAGAGATTACAGTTGATGCTCCTGCTCCTCTCCAATGAAACCAGCAAGGCCTATTAGCTTTTATATATCTAGTGATCATTTTCCACTGAACTGGCATTTCACTGACACTAGTTTGCACTTATTCTAGATAATTTAACATCTAATTTAATAATTTTTAAAGGATATATACATTTGCATACAGAGGCTCCATTTCGAGCATGCACACTTTGCCAGTGCAGAGCAAAGACTTGTAAGCTCAACGCTGCAGCCGTCATCTCGTCTGATGTCCGGACTTCTTTTGTGGTGTCAAAAGAAGACATGTGCAGCGCATGCAGTGGCAGAGTGATGTGAGGACGATCCCGTGTCAAGTCATTTCCAGTGGTAGTGTTGCAAAAAATGTTGGTGTTTCGATATATATTGATACTCTTATTTTGAAAAAAGGTTAAACTGACTCCAGCTGCTCTCTCACTAAGTAACTGATGTGCAGCTTGCTTCCTTGTAAATAGCGTTGCTTTTGGAAAGATGCTGTGTGCGGACTTCCGCAAAATGTATTGATTGACAAAAAGCAGAGCAGGAGTGCTATCTGGAACTATTTCAGATTTGAGGCAGATGAGCACATAAATGTTAAGAACAAGGCAAACAGATGTGCAAGTTAGTATGTTAATTTATGTTAACTCAGGAGAAGTACTGTATTAGCACATTTTTGTACTGTTCCATTTTATTTAGGTTCTAAGATAAGTCACATAGTTAATTTTAAAGATCTGACTTATAAAAAAGCTGAGACGACCAAACCTGCAACAAAAACTAAACCCTCAAAGTCTAAACTACCAGCTCTATTTGAACAACAACTTGAAATAATGCTAAGGGACTTAACAGAGCAGAAGCCCTATTGTCCTTTTTTTGACTTGTTATAAATACATTTCAATTAAAAGATAAAAAACAGCCATATTTTTTTTTTCTTCCAGATATCGAAATTGTATTGAAATATCAATATTTTTTAAAGTATCATATCAAATTTTAAAATTGAAAATATTGACAATGACATTACCTAGAGGTTTACATTGAAATTGAAACACAAGAAACAAGCACTGCTAAAAGGCGCCCCACAAAATATAATCCTGATTCTGCAAAAGACAAATCTATAACCAAGAAGATAATGTAAATGATTGTAGTACAATGACATTATACAGTTTAAGGGCATTTCACTTAAAAAAAAATAAAGAAAATAATATACAGTTTATACGTATTTAATTATTAAAGCAATGACTATCAATATTTTAAATGGTGTTATTGTCATTGATTGTTATCGATTGATATCAGCTATTAGCCACAACAGCAAGATCGGTATCGCATGAAAAAATACATATCTACATAATACACAGCAACTTTTACCCCAGTGTTCCCTCATCTCAAGTTTTTTAGAGACTAATTTCACTGAAACTAAAGGCCTTTTTCCTGCTGCGCTGCTGCTCTTATGGAACATTTAACTGTACATGACCTGAATGTTGAAAACAGATGCAGCTGGCAGCCTCAGTGAAATGAGTTTGGTAGGCATGTGTCCCCTGGAGGCACTTTGTAGAGTGCCATGCTCTTGTTTTCACATGGGAGAAGTTGCAGCTCAGTGTTATCATTCTGACCTGAGTTTAGACCCCTGGGCCACTTGTGTGAGCCCTGTCCTAATACTACAAGAGCCTAGTCCTAGGATGACCCGACAATTTAAGCTGTTTCCCAAAAAGAGCATAATTGGGACAGTTTCTACAATTACTGTCTGGCTATTATTATTTCACTACAATGTTTGGGGACTGGGCTTTTGCATCAGCCTTTTGTCACACATTTGTTCATGTCACACTTGAGAAGGCACAATGGGCTGTGAACTTAATCAGTGCACACTGTTTTTTTCAATCACCTATTTCACTGACTATTTGCTAGCTCCAGCTAATTTACCACCCTTTTGTTATTGATGTTGCTATAGAACACCCCCTGGGCTTTACATTGTGACTCTGCACATCTATCACTCCCACCACAAGTCATTTTTCCATGTTTATATGATGTCTTCAATTTTAAATGCCCTTTTGGTTATTTACAGTTTCCTCTGTTGCTGGCTCTGATTTATGTAATAGGTTATCACAAGATAATTTGATAATTTTGCTAATTATGGAGTAGCTTCCTACACTTGGCAGAATAATAAAAGACAGGTAAAATAAAAAATTAACACCTTAATACTGCATGTAAGCCTAGACAAGCCCCCATAATTAGTGTGACACAGTTTATGCTAAAAACCATAAACAGTAGACCATATGTTATTTCTCCATATGAGTGAGTTTTATTTGACTTGTTTACAAACATTCCACTAAAAGTTATTCCTAAAATGCTATTTACACCCTACTAACACCATATTTTTCCTGCATATGTGTCTCACCCAATGTGTCAGTTGTTAGCATGTGTTGCTAGCACTCTGGGAAGCATTACTCAGATTCACTTATGCTCTTAATGTTTCACCACTCCCAGAACGTGAAGAAGTGATCTCTCACAGAATGTACTTGGATTCTGCAGGAATAGTTTAGAAAACCAGAAAGACCTCTGCGCTTATATGTTTTTTTTGTAAAGATAAATCAAAGTTCGAATTGGAACAGAGGAATAGTGAGCTTAAATGTCTATAAACAAGAATGAAGAAATCCAAAACTGTAAAAAAAAATACATATATATATATATTTATCTTTTTTTGGTGTCAAATAGAAAAGGGGACACATTTTCTAATGAAAATATGAAATTTGTGAATATCAAAGGGATTTTGTGTTAAGCCATTGCAGATAATTGGGAGTAATGGCCAGCACCTAGACATCCTTGATTGTTTGCTTGTTGCTCAGAAAGTCGGTCATTAAGATGATAACATGTTGCATTTAGCCACAGCATGTATTGTCTCTAATAACATCTTGCACTTAGAATAACAACTTTTTTATAACTACATATGGATGAAGGATGGGTGGGACATAAAACAGAATTTTGACTTTGACAGCAGACTTTTTATCCCAGGAACAATCATTTGCATATGTTAAGTTACTAATTGGTCCAGTAAAACACAAGTACTCAATCATACGCTTTCATGCATTTTGTTAATTATATGACATGCTTTTTATTCTGTTCCAAATTTGAGCCAGAATTTAGCACTTCCCAGTACAAGCATCTAAATTTGATCTGTACAACAAATTTGGGAAATTTCTCATAGCAGCATACTGTGCTCATAACTTGGCAAAAACGTTTCAACAAGTTGTTGGCCACAGTCCCGTTGTCGGTCATAGGCCCTGGCAAAATTTGTGATTATTTTGGCCATTTTTCAGAAAATATGAATGATAACACAAAAACATTTTTTTTAATTATAGTTAGTGGTTGGTTGAAGCCATTTATTGTCAAACAATTGTGTTTACTCTTTTTAAATCATAATGACAACAGAAACTACCCAAATGACCCTGATCAAAAGTTGACATACCCCAGTTCTTAATACTGTGTATTTCCACCTTTAACATCAAGGACAGCTTGAAGTCTTTTGTGGTAGTTGTGGATGATGCTCTTTATTTTCTCAGATGGTAAAGCTGCCCATTCTTTTTGGCAAAGAGCCTCCAGTTCCTGTAAATTCTTGGGCTTTCTTGCATGAACTGCATGTTTGAGATCTCTTTAGAGTGGCTCAATGATATTGAGGTCAGAAGACTGAGATGGACAGAACCTTCCCTTTATTCTGCTGTAGCCAATGACAGGTCGACTTGGCCTTGGGCTTTGGATTGTTGTCATGTTGGAACGTCCAAGTACTTTCCATGTGCAACTTCCGGGCTGATGAGTGCAAATTTCCACCAGTATTTTCTGAAAACATGCTTAATTTTTCCTGTGCCTTTAGCTCACACATCTCCAAAACATCAGATCCACCTCCATGTTTTACAGCAGGAATGGTGTACCTTTCATCATAGGCCTCTTTTCCAAATGTAACATTTATGGTTGTGGCCAAAAAGTAAAATTTTGGTCTCGTCACTCCAAATGACTTTGTTCCAGAAGTTTTGAGGCTTGTCTCTGTGCTGTTTGGTGTATTGTAAGTGGGATGCTTTGTGCCATTTGCGTAGTAATGGCTTTCTTCTGGCTTCTCAACCATGCAGCCCATTTTTCTTCAAGTGCCTCCTTATTGTGCATTTTGAAACAGCCACACCACCTTTTTTAAAGAGTCAGTTTTTTTCAGCCGAAGTTATTTGTGTGATTTTCTTTGCATCCCAAACCATTTTCCAGGCAGTTGTGGTTGAAATCTTTGTTTGTCTATCTGATCTTCATTTAGTTTCAACAGAATTCCTCATTTTGAACACTGCTGAATGGCATTCTCAATTCCTTGGATATGTTTCTATATCCCTTTCCTGCGTTATAAATTTCAATTACCTTTTTCCGCAGATCCTTTCCCTCAGATCCTTTTGCCTTTCCCATGACTCAGAATACAAAAACATCAGTGCAGCACTGGATAAAAGATGCAAGGGTCTGTCAGGAGCCCAAAAACTCACTGACCTTTTATACACAAACTGATTACAAACAAACAGATCACAGGTGAGGATGGTTTAGTAACCATTCAAACCTGTTTGTGTCACTTGTGTGCATGTTATCAGGCCAAAAACACTAGGGTATGTAACTTTTTGAGCAGGGTCATTTGGGTAGTTTCTGTTGTCATTATGAGTTAAAAAGAGGAAACACACAATTAATGGCTTTACCCAAACACTAACTATGACTAAAAAAAATAGCTTTTTATGTTATCATTCATATTCTCTGAAAAATGGCCAGAAATATTTACAAATTTTGCCACGGTATGTAAAGTTATGAGCACAACTGTATATCAAAACCTACAATTAAATATACATTCAAGTATTTTGTTGTTATAAATTTCCAAAGTTTAATATCAAACTTTCTCTGATCCCATTTATAGCATTACACGGTTGAGTCCCTGTGGCACTGCTCCTGTCTGCTCCTCCAAACTGTGAGTGGGCTGACATCCATCTACTGTTTGGAATATATCCAGAACTATCTAATAGACATTTAGAAAATATTTAACTACCTCAGATGTTTTGGGTGTTGTGATTTTAACAAGGGAGATGGCCCAGTGGGACTTACATAAGATGTTAACACAAGGTAATTTGGTCATTGCTTTTCACTGCGTGTGTCCTCCAAAAACATACTTTTCATGGTTGCTTTAGATGAGAATTAATATTCACAGTGGCCCAGTCTGTCAAAAATAAGTATTTTAGGCATTTTAAATAACCTTTAACTGCACATCCTGGACAAGACACCATGTTTATTGGAGCACACATATTGCCAAAAAATGCAAGTAAACCTAATACATACATGACATAATGTATTGCTATATATAATGCTGTAATGCATAACTTTTTTCCTTTGCATTTGTCAGGCCCATGGCTTTTTGCAATTAAAAATACAAAATCCTATCCCAGATTTAAATGAAAAAACATTTTTATCTACACAAGAGATGTTTGTATTTGATTTGTAAAATTGCGTTATTGGTAACTAGTGCTTATTTGTTTCAATTTCAAATGTCAAAATTTAATTTTGTCATAAGTGATTAGCAGCTAACGCGGCTATGTACTAATGCTAGACAAGGATTTATACATACAAATCATAACACAGAAATGTAAATAGAGGCCCATTTAATTCTCAACTGCATTCATCTTTGCTTATCACTGTTCACTCACCAAAGGTCAGTGCCTCCACGGGGCTAAGGTCACTAATTGGGAGTAGGAGGCAGGCCTCATTAATTATGAATTAACAGTATCATGTAAACGCACTGGGTGTGTGTTGAAAAGTGAAAGACAAAGACTGCAGAGGAGACACTGCAGGCTGGGAGATGTATTGGTTGCTGTTCGCCCCTTCCTGTTAAATGTCAGTGTTCTCTATGCTCAGGTCACTGTGCTCCATCCTGCTGTGTACAGAGGCAAACTGTGTGACTCTGATTCTAAAGTAGCTACCACTGTAATTTGCTTTTAGTACCAACTGACCTTTTGAGTCTTGTCTGAGTCTTAAGGGATAAACTGTGTTCAAAGTTCACATGAAATAAACAAATTAAATGTATATGTATTTTCTTGCCCCAACCATTTATGGGTATTGACAGGTAGACATGAATCTAATAGGGGGATAAAGAACACTAATCAGCAATCAGCTTAAAACCCATCTTCAGTAAGCATTACTCACTGTATTAAATGTTTTTTATTAGTGTGTAATATAATTATGGTGAGATTTGTATTTAAATCTATGTGCATTGAGTATTCCCCAGATTAATTACAGACATGAGTACTTTATATTTGCTCTACTTATATCCTCATTTCACAATAAAACTGTACAATAGAGAGTGAAAAGGGACTGGAAATACAAACTGTAGTGAGTACTCATTTGGCAAGTATTGCATCAGAATCTGAACAGTCCCAATAATAACTGGGAATAAATAATGTGTCTATAATGTGTTTAAAACTGGAGTAAATATTTTAAAAGGACTAAAAGTGAAATCTCTGCAGTTTAGAGGTGCTTTTCTACACTGTCTGCAAGCCCAAAATGTCACACACTTGTTTTCCAAAACATTTTTTATAAAAAAAAAATCACTATTTTCTAGTGTTAAATAGTTCTTAATAATAGATTGTTCTATATTTTTCTTTCAGTCGCCTTAGTTGTTTTCTTTGGATTAAATCATTTAACAGCTCTAATCTCTAATATCTAGCTCCAATAATAATCAAATATCAAACTTTTAACTAGATTCATTGTGTGATTTGTCTGGACTGGGCACTATATAACAATGGTGACAATTGTTCTCTTTTTATCAAACATTTTTCTTGGTTATGTCTCTCTGGTTCCATACCAATGTTTTTGTTCTGTCTGTCTTGCAGTTCGGCCCACACCAAGCGACTCACATCATTGTGAATCTTCAGGGAGTAGCAAAGCACACACTGAAACCCCTGTGTTCGGCAACGACTCATAGGACACAGCCCTGGGATTTGGAGTTCTTGCTTAATTAAAGCAGGCCAGTCTTTGGGAAAGTGCAAAGAAGTCTCCCAGTTATTAAACTCCTTTAGAGTTTTCATTTAAAGACTTAACCTCCTTTTATGAAAGTTTTTTTACTGTACGCCCTATCGCCAGGCTTCAAAACAGAGCTGTGGAGCGGGAGCTGTGAGCCCTGCAGCCCTGAATAATTGCCTTTTTGTTTGAAGGTATAACATTCACTGCTGCGAGGGCTTTTTCTTGGATTATCAGTGACTAGTGAAGGTCAGCGCTTCTTCCTGATCTTTGATTCAGGGCCACATCGACGTTCCTCAACGTTTTTATTCTTCTCCATTTGACTTTGTGGTTTTTATGGAATTACGTTTCTAAGCCTTGGGTGTTCTTCCCAAACATTCTTCTCCAAGGAATACTTTCAAAGAAAGCTATTAGCCACAACTGCCCTTGCGGTGGGATGCAGTGAAGTACGGAAGAGGAAAGTGAAGGGCAGATGGCTGTGCTGCTTGCAACCAACAGCTGGATGAATAAAACATTGGGCTAGAGAGGGAGTCGTGACATCGGGCTGAGGAGACACTCGTTCGCTCCTTTTTTCTTTTTTTCACACACTTCGTGTTCACTCACACTTACCTCCTTCACAGTTTTGTCTTTCCCCTGTGGACTACGAGGTTCAGGCAGCCACTCAGACAAAAGCAGCCTTTTGTTTTGGGCTTGTTTCTTTGCTCTCACTCAGTCCTTGTGCTTCTTAGCGAGGCGTGTCCCCCTTATAACCGGCGCGCTGTGTGATGCGCGTCTCCTCCTCTCGCTCCAGGAGACATGCCTGTGCAGGAGATGGCGGTGAGTCCTGTCAAGTCCTTGTACTGGGAGCAGTTCCCCCCCATGTCCCAGCGCCGGGTCTACTGCACGCCGGTGTACCACGAGGGCCTGCTGTACGTGCTGGGGGGCTGCAGCGAGACCGGCATGCCCCTGGACAGTGTGGAGGTGCTGGATGTAGAGAGCCAGACGTGGAGCCAGCTGCCACCTCTGCCTACTGCTCGGGCAGGAGCCTCGGCTGTGGCTCTCGGGGGCCAAGTGATGGTCCTCGGAGGTATGAACCAGCAGCAGACCCCGCTGGCCTCTGTGGAGATGTACCATCCAGATGAGGGCAAGTGGGAGACCAAAGCCAGCCTGAGCCAGCCGTCGATGGGGGTTACCGCCGTGGAGAAAGGTAAGAATACACTATGTAACTTACTGGAAGTTATGTATGTACAGCATACAAATGTGAATGTGGCATGAGCAGGCTAGTTGAGTGTTTTGGTCTTACTTGACATTAGGGGCCTGATCTTCCCGTTCAAAACGCAGGTATCTGGGGAGACAAAAGCTCATTGAGGGGCGTGTCCAAATGATTTTTTTCAGGGCAAAGACGGTGGTACAAATACGCAGGACTTGAGCCAGCGCAGATATAAGGAGGCAGTACAGCGCCGATTATTATTATCATTAAATTATATAACTAAACTTTTATTATATAAAACTGTCATTGGACTGTGTTATAATGCACACCTATTCTCTTTCATTGTTTAATTTATTGTTAAGCCCTTCTTGTTAAATATGGGATGAGCAGACTGTTTGAAGAATACTAATCATTCAGACAAGCCTACAGAGTCACTTACATCCAGATGAAAAATGTATTTTTATGTCAGGTTTTATGTGTGATCATTTAAATAGTGCAATCTTATGCATAACAAAACCTACAACTAGATGTGTGGATATGCTCTGTATCAACACAAGAGAAAAAAGTGGAGAATTTTCATTTGGCAGTGGACAAAAGACAGAAACCACACAGGGATCTTTCTTTTACTCATGTCATGGATAGCCGTCCTTGCCACATTTTATTTATTTATTTTTTTACTTAGCCTTTTTATAACAAGATAATCTCATTGAGATCGCAGATCTTTTTCAGGAAAGACCTAGCCAAAAGGCAGCGCAGAGTTACAACAATCAGATGTAAAATCACATAAAGCACCTACACAAAGACATGGATTGATCTGATCTGGATCTGGATTCAATTGACCTCACCAAAGACTTAAAACTGTTTAGTTAAAAAAAGCTCTGACTCTTCAAATCATTTTGAAGATAGTTCAATGCAGAGGGAGCCTATAAAGAAGACCAGTTTACTTTAGAACAGAGTAAACAATGATGAGTGAGAGGCTGTGATAAACCTCAAGGCACCATGATACACACTGTCCAACATGTTTAGACATTACGCAGGAGCATTCACATACACACACAGCTCCATAATCACTAACAGGCATAAATGTAGATTCCACCAACCTCTGTTTTAAAGTAAAAGAAAAGCAAGATTTATTTCTATAGTAAAATACAAATCTGTGACCCCTGACCGGACAAAGTAGAAAATGAATGATGCAATCACATGCAGGATTTACAGTTTAAATATTAATTTAAATTTAAATAAGTTTAAATATTTAAAACAAGATAAAAACTCAATTTGCTTACCATTTTTAGTACACATTTTTGCTGACAAATTTATGTTTTTTGTTTTTGAGAAAAACACATGTTCGGTTTTCTCTGCTTTCAGGACAAGTGACAGAACTGCTCTTGTATTTTCTCTAAAGTTAGCTGACGGAACTCAAAAGCTTTTGCAGAGAGCATAGAGCAATAAATTACCGTATGATCAGCATAAAATTGAAATTTATATTTATTACAATTTATATACTAAGTGAATAATAAGGGACCAATAACAGAGCCTTGTGGTACTCCTTTATAAAACCTTTGCAAAACCTCACAAGCAAAACTTTCAAGTGAGTTTTAGCTTTAGTTTTCAGCTTGAGTTTTTTCTGTTAGTCCTTGAACCACCCGGCAGCCTGTTCAGAAAAACCATGTCAGTAAGTCGACCATAATATTATAATTATATTATGGTCAACCGTGTCAAAAACCTTCGAAAAAACAAAAAAAGTAAAAGACTGCATTTTTCATTGTCAAGAGCTTTAATATTATAATTTTAAACTTTCATAGAGGCAGTAGTGGTGCTATGAATTTTCCTAAATCCTGACTGGAATTCTGACAATATGATATTAGAAGCCAAAAAATGTTTTACTTGTTAATTTACCAAAAATTTGAGCACCTTTGCTACAACAGAGAGTGTTGAAATTGGTCTACAATTATTTAAAATGGTTGGGTTGCCACTTTTAACAATGGAATTACCATAGCAGATTTCCAGTCCTTAGAAATTTTTTTTGTTGCCAGTATAAGGTTAAAAATACAACATAATGGTTCAGCAATTATTTACTCAATTTAATTAACGCATAAACACTGCATTCTCACTTCACCTCCAAAACAAGCTGTGGAGCATGGTTATGCAGAAAGCTTGTTTTAATGTTGGTAGATTAGTCATTTGTTAGTAATGTTTTAGGATACAAACCAAAATTGTTTTAATAATATTTTTAATTTATTTTATTTAACATATTTTAAATAAATAAATAAATACATATGAAATATATTTAGCAATTTAAAACATTGGATTTATCTTTTCATTTTTATTTTACCAGAGCATGTGCACAATAATAAAAAGATGTATGGCAAAAACTTCACGTCCTAATTGAAATTAATGTCTGCATCAGTCTGTGGATGTGCACCTAAATATACCTCCAATGGACTTTAATGGTACAAACAAACTACGGTTGACTTGTGCTTTGACTGAGATATTTTACCCTCCTGCATCATGCACTTAGCGGATCAAAAGTCTGTAGTTTTGTCATATGCAGTAAAGAGACATTCATTCACTGCAAAACAATTTCATACAAAGAGTTGTGTGTGAATGTGGATATGTGTACACACATGTGGGAAGGGAAAGATGACAGATGCTCAAGAGCATATATTATATTTTGGAACATATTTTAATATATGCATATTCACAAAGTGTGCTGTATAAAGTAGCAGATGCTTCAGATGTTTTAATGAGGGTCCATTGTGCAGCATAGATTGTTGAGTGCAGTTCGTTACATCATGTCGATGCTGGCTAAACAAGTAGATCTGGTGACATTTATTGATTTCAATGGCGACTTATGGTGTTGAATGACTTGATGTCTTGGTAGCAAACTTGAAGAAGCCTTAACAATTGTACATTTTTGTCTCATTTCTGCTCATTAAAGTCATGACATAGATGACCATTTAGTTTAAGTGTAAGATATGATGAGCTAAATATTTGACTTTCTACTACTGGAGTGTGTCTGGTTCAGTGTCTACAGCTGGAACACTGTTTGTGGATCCTCCCTCCTGAACATCAGAGCAGTCTTAAGCATCTTGTGAGGGAGAGTCACACAGTTATCGACCAAATAAACACGGCCTCAGTACTCATTCCCCAGATGTGAGCTGTCTGACACTGTGGATGTTGGCACAGAGAATATCTCAGTCGGAGTAGGAACGACTAAAAGACTGGGAGTGAGAAAGGAAGTGAACAGGTTTAATGAAGAAACGGAGAGCACATCTAAAGTGATGTTAAACATTAGAAGGAAATCAGACTCAGTGGAAGATTCATAAACAGAGACTTTCCGGCAGTGTTTATTTCTCTGAGTTGAGCGCCTACCTGGAACAATATGACCTTTAAGCAAAACAGACGGAATATAGCAGTGTTTCTCTAAAGTGCACATTATCAATTTGCATTAAAGAATGCATCCATCTTCTTGTAAAAATCGGGTACGTTTTGCATGAAGCTTTTGTCTCTAAACTTCTGTCTCTAAATCAGGAAGTTTAGAGACAGAAGTATCTCATTGTCGTTGAGATTCCTCTGCCTCTAAACCTCTTGATTTATATTCTTGTTTATATAACCTTTCAAGTAACAGTCCACAGAGAGGAACAGAGGCTCTTGGTCACATTGAAACCAGAGGCATTAACATTGGAAGCTGACATTTTAAGCTTTTGTTACTTTCTATCATGCAGTGTTTATGTTGTCATGGAGTTGAAGCCATAGAGGAATGGGACCGAATGGATCTAGGTCCAGGCGCTCTGAGTTTCTGGAAGCTGGCCAATCAGATGAGAGTAGGTTTTAGGTGGGAGGAGAGCCTCAGTTTATGCAGTTATGCAGACAGAGGCTTCAGTTGCAGAACAGAACAGTATCAGTAGATTTTTGAGGTAGATTTTTTGAATATTTGTTTTGTCAGCCTGTAAACCAAACACATTGATTTTTTTCTGTCAAGTTGTCCTGCCTAATAAAGTTAAAGTTAATCAGTATTATTTTCTCGCTAAGCAAAAATATACAGTAGCATAGAGAAAACACTAAAGTATGTCTGTTTATGCTCACAAAAAGAAGCTCTGTACAAAGACAAAATAGGAGTGGCCATTTCTGAGTTTTTGAAATCAGCCCATCAACCCTTAGCGTAGTGGCTGGCCCTGCATTTTACACCTAGGCCTTTAGTGGTGTCCCACCTGAATTAAAACATTTCATAATACTGCCATTATAATGCCACCATTTTAGAAAACATAATAAAACAGCAAAACATAGTATAACAGAGTGTTGCATTACAGCCAGGTAACGCTGAGAATGAACTTCAGAAGTCCTGTAGCTGACAAGGCTAACCGGTAGCTACATATCACAATATTATATATGTCGTATTTAATTTTTCCATTTTAGTTTATTGACTTTATATAAAATCAAATAATGTCAGGTTCACGTACACAGACATTAACACAAATCAATAAGTCTCCGTTCACTGCAGACACAGCTGAGTTACAGAGCATACATGGTATGAAGCAGGAGCATCAACATTGAGCCAATCAAATGACAAAATAGAAAATAAATCAAATTCATTGCCTAACCACCAACATTTGATGATTATTTGAACAAAATCCATCCTCCTTTCTTTCCTCAAGAAGAGTTAATTACTCTGTTGCTAATCCTGAAAAGCATTAGCAACTTTGAACTTTTTTGGACAGCAACTTTAAATTCTTTTTCTGTGTGGAGCCCATGCACAGTTTGTGGATTTATTCAGTTGAGTTAGTTTGGTTTAAGATAAGCCTGCCAGATATGAGTCATGCTCTTCTTTTGTTTAGCTGTCTGTTGTTTTGTTGGTATAAATGGCTCCACTGTGACTAAAATTGATTTGACTGATTGAAAGGAGAAGACTAAACCTGAACATTAGCTTTCAAACAGTGTTGGTAAGTGATATAATATTAAATACATGTTAAGCCTATATTCAACTTGTTGTCTCTCTGATCGCAGAAAGATAAATTTCATCATATTTCAGGAAAACCTCTCTGGTATGAAAGTTGGAAGCTAACACTATCTCTTTTATTTACTGGCTCATTCAAACTCATCTTTCCTATCTGCTTCTCTCTTTGGTTTTAAAAAATAATTTTCTACAAAGGAGGAGTCAATAAAGGTTACGGCTGTTTTAATGTCACCTCGAACATTAGTTTTACTGTGTTGTCATTCATACTCACGCTACCTGTTCATTAATAGACGCCCCTTCTAACAGTTAGAACAGGAGCGTGCTGTGGTGGGCGCCTGCTGTGTTAAGGATACACAGCCGTGCAAGAAAATTATTGTCTTTTATCCCAGCTTTAGAACTTTTTTGTCTGTTTGCTTAAATTTGCACTGTTTAGTGTATTATTCTCATTTGTTTTTGTTTCTAATCTAACATGAGACAGTGATTTTTTTTTCTGGGGCAGTGTTAATTTACTGAGACACAGCTGATTTATACTAGGGAATATGCCCCAGTAAAAGAGGTCTGGCGCCGCCCATGCCCTGGCAACACATGGCTGAAACCTGATTGGATAAAAGCTCCAGCATAAACATACATTGCTGGAAGCAGCACAACCAAAAGAAAAAACTATGAAATTAAGAGAATAGACTATTGATAATGTTATACAAATTAATGAAATCATAAGTCAGTGATTCTAATATTGCGAAGGCCTTGCTGGCCCTCATGGCCCACCACTCCGTAAATGTGTCTCCTTACACTGTTTTATTTAAATAATAGGGTCTGAGGAACATGAAACAGGTTAGGGACATGTATCGGGCTTTTTGCATCTGCAGCCAATAACTAAAGGTTGTTGTAGTCTATGTATACCAATTTGCTATACATTAATCAAGACAGGCCCAGCAAACCCTAAAATCACAGAAATGTTTAAATGTTAATTTAGTTTATTGTAATACCATAATCATTTGTCATTGACAAAAAAATAGTGGAATTTTGATTATAGAGCTCCTTCAGCGTCATGATGTGCCAGTGACAGTCTTCCTGAGGTTGGAAGTGCTGAGGTTTTGTTCCCTTAGAATGAGCCATGTAGATAAAGCAGGTTTTCTTCCACATAATCCATAATGCTCTAAAAAGGACAAAGAAAGTGCAGTGGAGGCCATTTTTTCTACCTACACAGTATCTTTATCAGGATGCAATCGCTAAAAAAATTTTTTTTATGATGCTATAATTAATTCACTATACGCACTGTTTACATTACACACCCATTGTCTTAAGTCTTTTAAAGTATACAGTATATTCAACTATTCAAGGAGAACGTTGTTTTTGGGATGGCACTATTGTGTGTTCAGTGATGCATTGTAATAAGCTCACAGGTGGGACTTGATGCCCGTCCAAGAACCAACACAAGCTGCAGAGCCGTGCTGGAGACTCTCAGTGAAAACACACTTCTAATGGAATGTGTCACACTGATTAAAGAAAAAAAAACACTCATTAGAGAAAAGCAGAACATGAACAGCCCGAACACGACAGGATTCCAGGTTTCGGGAGCGCTGTTGAACAAAAAAAAAAACTGCAGTGGGTTTCTCAGCAGCGACACGGGTATGTACAAATGTTTTATTAAAAGGCGCCATGTATTTTACGCTACACTAATGATGTGCTGCATAAAGACATTCTAATTTCTAAGTTTATCAGATATGTATTGTACCTGATAATCTCCAGCCCAAGAGAACCTTCACAGACTTGAATTGAATTAAGGCCATAGTATAAAGCTATATGTCTGGGATTATTTGCATGTTAATCTTAAATGTATGTTATTTATTCAATGAGAAGCTCAGCTGTTTCCCTGCCTTTCTAAGAAATAGTGAAGTAAATTGTTCTTTCTTTTGACATTTGTGGTGCCAGTTATTTGACACACACATATGTTGCACTTCTGTTTCTTGTGTCGTCCTGATGGCTGCACTGTGCTGGTTTGTCCAACAGCAGCTTTAATTGAATTCTGAACTTCACATACAGCACATTCAATGTATGACACGGGCTGGTACCAGAACCTGCTCCAATTACAGTCAGCAAGAAAAAACTTTAGCAAAACAAGCCTTTTTTTCTCTCTTTTTTTAATGTTTTCTTTTAGAAAATTTGTTTCAGCAGGGAGTAGTTTGTATAATTCAAGAGACTGTGACATTTAAACCAAGTTCATTAAAATAATTAGAACAATACATTTGTTTCCATGCAAAAAAAATGACTAAATTAAGGCCCTAGCTTCATGTACATGGGTATTTTTTAGAAATGCATACTTTTTAATCACAAGTAAGTAGAGTTTTCAGGCCACAAAATGGGTATTTTTAAAAACGTGTTCCAAAGTTTAAACAACAAATGAATATCTTAAATCAATTAGAATATTGTTCAAAGGTGCTGTGCAATGGTTTTAAGTTACCTTGTGGTTTGTCATAGTGAGAGTGTTTGTTGAGCTGTGTATATACAGATATTTATGCTCTTTAGACACTGTCGCCTGGCCAGGTTGACCTATTTCTTTTGTAAAGTGAATTGGTCTGGAATCCCTTCCCTTCACATCCATTTCCACTTCAGTCAAAAACCCATAAGCCCAACTGTGACTGTTTAAATTAAATGGGATGGCCTTTATGCTCAGCTTTATTTTTCTGATTGGTGTCCCATCCAGATGCATTTTCTGCCTCCTGGAAATCCTTCTAGAATCAACTAAGAAAAGACTATTTTTTGTATTGAAAAGAAAGAAACAGTTCACTAGAAAAGAAAATTATTTTGAACATTTCAAAATCAGCGCACGTAGATATAGCCTCATTTCAAATGCCCATATAAAGTAGTACAGATGCTACATTAAAACACTGCAATTGCTTAGGATTTTACTAAAAAAATATTAAAATCTAGAGTTTTTAAAATGTAACTCGGACTATTCTCTTTGCCTTTTCCTTAGTGGTCATCTTTTTCCATCATGTTACACGCAAGGCACAAGACAGACCTCAAGCAGCAGACCTTCAGCTACTGCGGCACAGATTAGAGTCAAATAAAATGAATTGTTGGAAGATGCTGGACCCAATTCTAAGTGTGTGTTTGTGTGTGTCACGTTCACAAAGCATGTGACTCAGAGTGATACAGCAGAACACCCACTCTCAGCGCCTACAGTGTTTACGTCCTCCTACCGACGCTGTCAAACTGTCAGCATTCATATGTTGGCATCAATGTGTCTGTGAAGTCACAAAGGGATAATGTTAAAAGTGACGTGAGGCTGGAATGTTACGTTTAGCCTGAATCATAACATTCATTATAGCACTTAAAGTTCCTGGTAAGAATTTATTTTGGATTACATGAATTGGGGTTAGTAGCTAGAGTTAGAAAATATCCAACCATAGCAACTTCAGTGCAGTTAACTTTATTTGTGCAAATGTATTCAACCCTATATGAATAAATATATGCATTGGCACATAAGTGTTCTTGGACAAATCTAGCCATCAGCCTTGGTCGCAGATGACAGCAGATGTCATGAATTTATTTTACTTTCTATAAATCTTGGGACGTTCACTTCATATTGCATTTACTGGAAAAAAGGGGATGTGTCTTGTCTTAGCGTCCACTTTGAGAAGCAACAATAAATTTGTTCTCTCATTACTATAAAGTCAAAATAATCCTGAAATGTATGGCTATGTCAACCCTGGAGGACACAGGATGTACAAAAGCCATAGTCATTGGCTAATTTAAGCACCTGATTTTGTGTTTTTAACTTTTGCAATCATATAATTAAATAGTAAATGCACATTGGTTTGTTGCTGCTTTTGTTGATGTTAGAAGAGTCTTTAGCATAAAACTTGCATTGGCCGATTGGAGTCAGAGTTGTGGTGCAATCCAAGAAGTTAGTAAGAAGTTAGTCCAGAGCCTTGGATTGTTTTATTGGAATTGAATTTAACATGTGCACCATCTACTTTGACTAATAGACTTTTCATTGACGAGCCTTTGAACAAATTATTTAGTGGATTAATATACTTTGACAGTGACTATGGAGTGTGTAATTCAACTTGACAGCAGCACTAGTAATTCATAGCTGGTGGTGTTATTAGAGCTTTTAGTGTTCCCCTGATTTTCCCTCAAACCCCTGCTGCCTCCTTATTCCAAATGATTTTTGCACATGCCAAAACATGTTAATTCACCCAGGCTCTCAGCATTCAGGAAGTGCTTTTAGCCAACAAGCGCACATTCTCCGCTGAGGTCTTGGGAAGTTTTGATAAGCCCATTTGATGTGTCTTTTAAATGTGTCTATTGTGATTGATACGTCCTGACCTGCTCTTCGTTTTTGGCCCACATTAGCTTTCAAATTGGTTGCTTGTGGTTTTCGTTGGCGCCATACAAATGTAACAATAAAAGACAGCAACTTAATATACAACAAAATATTACATTTTTACTTTATTGATTTTGTTTTAGTGTCATTTTAAAAGTATCTGTCTTCTCTGCTCTCAGCTCATCCTCTTTCCTGCTGTCCCCTTATCTCCTCTCCTCGGCTGCTTGTCTCCTGACTTCCTCTGTGTTTCAGAGTCCGCTGATCAAGCGAGCATTGCCGTTGCTTGGCAACAAGTGTGCTCCTGTTGTGTTTGTTTTTGGACTAATCAGAGAGAACAAGCAGATTAGTTGTAATTGTGTGTTTGTGCGTGTAAGCCGGAGCCTGTGTGTCGTCTTACCATTCATGTTTGGGTTTGGAGCGCAGTAACAAAGTAAATATGTTTGCGTAATAAGGTTTGAAAATAAAGCTGGAGTAGACAATTTTTCTCCTCCAATAACTTTCACGCTCATTTTTGTTGGCATTTGCGGGCTATGTTGAAAACCTTTATCCAACAAGCCTTTTAGCAGGCATTTGTTTCAAAAGAGGAGTAGAGAGGGTGACCGCTAAAATGAGACACAGCTAACGTTTTATACGGCTCCAAAATGCATCATTGAAGCAACATCTGTCTGGTTCATTTGGAAAGAGTTTGTTGCGAAGCATATATCAAGCATTTTTATGAGACTGATTTGGACTTTAAGGGTATTCATTCATTCATTAATTGTTTTTCCGGTTGGTCCTGTGAGGTTGCGGGTGACTCAAGTCTATCTCAGTAACTTTGGGCCTTAGTCGCAGGGCTGACAACTTTTAGACTTAAAAAAAAAAAAGCAAATAATTTTCAACTCAAGAAGGTAATTGTGATACAATCTACTGAAACAAATGCTATTTATTTTATTTATTTTACAATTTCACAACTTTATTGTGACAAGATATTGACTCAGATATATGCTCAAATATCTAATAGTTATTTGTTCCAAAATATTGGAAAATATGTTAGCAGAGTACATTTCCAGTTTGGGTCTTTTTGTACTTCCTTTATGTTTTATTTCGCCACTCTCTTTATCTGTGAGTTTTTGTTTCAAAGATTTTAATCTCAAAATAAGAATCACTATATATTCACTTTAGATAAAAAAAATACAATATAAAAATACAGTATTGATTTAAGTTTGTAGCACCCAGCCCTACTCTATAGTTTTACTGTCTGTGTAAAGAAGCTGAACATTCTTTTATCTTTCTTTTCTTTTACCTATTCTCTTTTGTTGTTAATCCAAAGCATTCTTTACATCAGACAAATCCCTTACTCCATCAAACACTGGCCCCACTTTCCACTTTTGGCTATGTCTTATATGTCTTATTTGCATGAATCACGACGTAGAATAAAATGCATCACCGTCATTAGAATATATAGCCTTTGGTCTTCTTCGCTTTGCTTTCAGCGCTGCCACATTTTAATTGCTCCCTCAGAAATGTCATCTCCTACTGCGCTGATGATTATAATTTCCTCTTTCACCGCTCTGTGATTAACGACCACTGGCCTCTCTGCTGTCACCCTTTGCTGTCAGTCAGACGGCCCGAATGCCGGCTGACTGAAAAATAACAGCTTTGCAGTGGCATCAAACTCTCAAAAGATATCAGGAATGTTTGTAGAAGGAGAGAGATAAAGGCAGGCTGTCACTGCTTCAGAGCAGCGGAGGAGAGTGTTCTTTCAGGTGTAAAGTCAGTTACAAACTGAATCCTAGGGAAAAAAAGGCTGAAAGGGTTTGAAGACGGTGACTGAAACATTTGCTAAGTTAGCCTTATTAAGATGGGCTCAAAAGAGAAGGGATTCCTAAGATTCTTAGAGTTTAATTAAATATGTATGGGTTTTTTTTCTACTTAATTTTTTGCTTCAGAACTTTCTTGAACAACTTCTACAATTTGCTGGTGCTAGCTTCTTTGAACAACCTGGAGCTTCAGTGTGCATAATACATAGGGAGTGTCTGCTTCATTATCCTTAAAGTAGAAAGGACTCACTTCAAATTAATATTGTTCTGAGATTTGAGTCACGTATTGATCTGTTTTTAACATGACAGATTTATTTTATGTAAGTTTGTGGACAACGTGAAAAATGAAGGGGAGTTTATTTGTTGTTTTTTTATATGGACCACCACACATGGACTACCACATATAAAATAAAGATTATGCCTGTCACACCTTAGGATCTGTGTTTCATACTTACATACAGAAGTAGACACTTTTATCTACTACTACAAGTACTAATATTTACTGTTCATATTGGCTCTGCATTAACATTAATAGAATTTTATAAAAACTTACTTTCACTAATTAACTGTTGAAGGTAGTATCAACTAGGTCTCGTACACATTAAATTAGTTTTTTCAAATCTTTATCTGTTTCTGATGTTGGTACAATTTATTAACACAATCGAACTTATGCCTTTAACGTCTGCTGAGAGTTTAAAAAAAAAAGTCTTTAAATGAGAACAATAGGATGTCATGAGTGACAAATAAGTGCACCAAGCCCATGCATTGTTCATATTTTATTGAGTGCAAAACAGAGACTGCACATGTGAAAATTTAGGTGTAAAAATATGTTTTGTAATGTATAGTTTATTAGAATAGCTTTTGAGTAATGCACATGAATAGGTGCTTGTTATTCTCTGGTGTGTAAAAAGACAGATGACAGAAGTGGCAGGAGTCTGTCTGGATCCCCTCCTACAGAAACAACACACAGACAAGTCAAATACAATGGCCCAATAATAATGACTTATTATATTGTACAAATGTTAGCAATATTCAACCTTTATTTCAGACACAAAGTTGGTCCACAGCAAACAAAAAAAAACATTTTAAAGTTAAAATACTGTGTAGTCCACTATATGTAGTTAATATAGTCTTCATATTAACTAAATATAGTAAAGATTCTTGATGTAGTTTTCTGATTCCTCTAACCACCTCATAAGTTTAGAAATTGTCTAAACAGTGCCTCAAAATACTATTAATACAGATTTAAATCTGTCTTTTGTGATTATATAATGATCACTGTATTAAAATGTAAAACTTTTTTATTCTTAAGATAGCAATAATAAGATTTAAATCTGCATGTGAGAGTAAAGCATCATAAACCTTTCTCTAAATTGGGTGTGATGTTCAGAACAAATAAACTACAAACATATTTCAAGTCAATATTATAGTGTCACTAGTCTCAACGTAATGTCCTGGTTTAACATCAACTACTTGCATTTTAGAAAATGATAACCACATTTTACAGGGGTGCAACTACCCAGTGCCAGAGGGGAATGCAGCAACAACTTTGGCGCCCAAAATTATATATATATATATCAAATACCACATATATTATATAATATAATATAGTTTAGTCAAAAATATTGATATTTCGATAAATATCGATACTGAAATATCTCAAACGAACGATACTCATTTTCCGAAGGATCGATAACAGCTGAGCTTTGTCGCTTTCACTTTCTCTCCTCTCCTTCTCTCTTGACACACACCACACACGTGACCGCAGTTCCTCTCGCCTCAAGAGCTCCGCAGTGTTGCCAACTTAGTGTCTTTGTCGCTATATTTAGCGAGTATTCAGACCCCTCAGCGACACATTTTCAAAAAGCGACTATGGATTTATTGGAGACTTTTGGAGACTCTCTGAAGTGAAAGCAAACATCGTTCTTACTCTTCTCAATGAGCAGCGGGTGCTGCCACATGCCCCACCCCCATCCCAAAGCATCGGGGATAATACACGGGCCTACTGTCTGTATTGTAAGGCTGATTTCTATGCCAAACTTAGTGATATAAAAAAACACAAGACAATTCAAAAACACACACAAAATGCAAAACCTTATGATAGTTCCACCCAAAAAAAAACTGCCATGTATGATTAAAAAAAATGTACTCTACTAAAAAGGCTGATGCCACCATGGCATTAGCTATTGCTGAACACTGTTCTGTGCTGGCCTACGATCACATTGGAGAAGCATGTAGAGCTGCTTTCTCAGACTCCACTGCTGCTACCCATTTCAAAATGCACCAGACAAAGTGCACAGAAATGATTAATGGTGTTCTAGCACCATATTTTCTCAAAAAATTGGTCACTTGGTAATTTTAAATTTAAAGAATTTAGTTTGACCGTTTTGATTTCCATTCTTCTCGTGTGCTTATCACTTAATTGAGATGAGAAATGAGAAGAGCTTTATCTTTAAATAAAAAATAATAAAATAATAATATTGTGACAGTTGTTTTTCCTTCGGTGTCGAAAATGGTATTGAATATCAATATTTTTGAAGGAATCTTATTGAAGTTAGAAATTCTAGTATTGTGACAACACTAATATAATATAGCACAGACCTTTCTAGAGAGAAAAAGAGATGTGGCCCTAACTATAACTTTATGTAAATATAGCCAGTATGTCTGACAGCACAGCTAACATGAACAGCTAATGGTGAAACAAAATCTATTAATGATTCCATGGTAAGCTAGCCTTATTTCATAAGTTTTGTTTTCCAACCATTTATTTTGCATGCCACCTTATATTTACCAATTGTTATTTTACCTTAATAAAATTGAGATATGTTATGCATGGGCTTTGTATCACAGAATTTAACCAAAAACAAAATGTAGCTATCAGCAACATTAATTAATAAAGTTAGCTAACACTAACCAGTCTGTTAACATTATTTTTGCAAACCTCCAAGTTTGGAGCAAATCTATGCATGATTATATTTAGGGCTGGGCGGTATGACGGTATATTCCATGACCACAGAATAAAATGTCTACCGTCACAGATTTTTCTATTCCGTGTATACCGTGAAGTTTAAATTAGTGGGCGTGGTTAACCTCACGTGCAGCGCACCGGGGCGTGAGAACGATTGAGAAGCTGCACATAAGTGTATATAAGAAGAAAAACACGGAAAAGATAAGCACGCTGATAAAGAAATCCCACAAACCAATCCCGAGCAGCAGGAGGAGGAACCTGTTGTGAAACGAAGCGACATCAGTGGTATGGACGTGGTTTGGGTTTACAAAGGCTGACAAAGAGCAGAAAAATGTGATTTGCAAACTGTGTCACGCGAATGTAACCGTTAGCCACGGTAGCACGAGTAACTTGTTTTATCATCTAAAGATGAAGCATGTCAAAGAATGGAGTAAAAAGGAGTAAAAGTCGAAAAGCCCGGATGTAACTGTCATTTTATTGCCCTGTCCTAATGACAATATCGGTGAATATTGGACCAATGGGCGGATTACATCCATGTTTATTTACAATGTATGCATAGACCCCATACCCACTTTTTGCACCACTGACATTTTAATGTCTTCTTGATCAGGTAAAATTATGCCCTAATTGACCTAGAAGCCACTCGGGCTCCTGGTTGGCTCCACATGCCAATCAAAGTTGTCCCTCCCTTAATTATGCCTAATTCTAAAGTTAAGCTGAGGGCGAACCAAAAGTAAAAGTAATTTTCAAAAATTCTCTCCCTCCAGAGTTGTCACCTAACAATAACTTAAGAGAGATCAGAGCCGTCTTTTGTACCAGGCTCTAAACAGGTTTTGTAGACTTGTAAAGTTGCCATTGGATTTCTCCTTATATTTCTGCTTTTGGAGCCTGCCCTCTGGTGGACAGAGGTATATCGCTGTATGGTGGCGCCCTTACTCCAGGCCCCTTTAAAGGGTTCCATGAGAGAAGCTCAGCCTCACTCTCAGAACTTATAGCTTACTGTTTCAAACTAACCAACCAGCTGCCAGTAGTAACCAAATAAAACATGTATCAGTTGTAATTTGCAGTTTGTGATGTTCTTCAGCACAAAACTGAAAATGTGCATGAGTTTGCTACAGCCTCTGCTTCTAAAACATTGATAGAATTTATTTCAAACGTTGTGCCCCTGCACAGTGGCAAGTTTAATTCTGGAGTGCAATTGTACTGCTCATAATTATTATTATGAGCCCAACCGATATGGATTTTTTGGGGCCGATGTAAAAAGTAAAAAGTAAAAATTGAGATTACCAATTAATTTTTCAGATTTTTATCAGATTTAAAAAACAACAAATAGCTGCTTTTGATCGCTTAAATATTGCTTAAACACTTACAAAAATATAAATTTAAGGTTGAATATTTTACTATCTTCAAATTCAATTTTATTGTCAGATTGTGTTGTATGGGGCAAGCAGCACATGAACAATTCTAACATATAATCACAAGTGCAACACGATACAGTGATTGAGGGGTTAGAGACTAGGAGTGCATTCGGACACAGCACTAGTGTCTACTATAAAAATGCGCTCTATTACCAAAATCACATTGTGATTTTATTTACAGGGACACATTTTATTTGAACTGATTGAACACTATTAGTACCTGTGCCACAGGTTATTCTTTGCCGCTGAAAGTACTCGAGTGACTCCTGTGCTGAAGTCGTGTCTCTGTCCATCCTCCGTTTGTCTTTTGTGCAGCTCGTTGTTTTCTTTGGAGCAATATTCTAAGAGTTTATAATGTAACCACAGAAGCAGATAGGCTTTTTACACAGATCACTACTGACAGTATATTTGTTAACTGCAGTAAAATAACCCCAGGTCTTGTTGCTGCTCTGTTACTTCTGCCGCCGAGTCACGTAACGGCACGGCAACATACACAGAGCAGGAGAAAGAAGTGGAGGTGACAACTGCACAGACACCTGTCTACTATTTAAATGACCTGCCCAGATCTGCTGTTCTGTCTCACTCAGTGCAGTAGCAAAGGGGGAGTATATGTGTGCATCTGTGTCAAACACAGAAAAAAAAATTTAATAAAATTAAAGAACAGCTTACAACTGTGACTTGATTCTCGTCTTTTTAAAGAGCAAAAGATTTAGATAGTTCTTGAAACTTACAACTCTAGATCAGGGAAAGGAGGGACTTGACCGTGATTGTATCATTACAACATCCTTGGACTCGACCAGGATAAGTTCGTAACACCATTACATGTCCGTGCGTAAACGCTGCACATTGATTCCTTTTATCAACTAATTTGTTTTGTTTTTATAGTGCACTATACAGTATAGTGATTAGCGTAACAATTCGGACACAGCCTGGTTTGTCTGGGTCTCCATGGTTACATTAGGGAGGAAGGGATTATGAATCTACCTAAAAAAGCAGACTATTAGATGTTAGCTTTCCTTTAGGGTTCAGCTAACAGCAAGTTACTTTCTGAACAACGATAAAATGGGACAAACAGCTTAATGCATTGCTCTCACAGGTTGTACTTCCTCTTCCACTAGCCCTGTCCTGGTTCACACTGCTCACACGTGAATATGCAGCTGTTTTCTCTGTGTCTGTGAGCACGCTCCCTGCTAAGATATTTCCCTGTTGTTTTACTGAAGTAATAAAACTGATTATTTTGTTACTGTGGTGCTCAAAAAATGCCCAGAAACACTGCTTCACATTCATAACAGAGAAAATTTGTTGTTGTATTACTTGCACATGCTTATGTCAAGTTTGACCAGGGTTTGATCATTCCACTACAGCCACAACTTCTATTAGGATATAGCTGGTCGGCACTGTCACTGCTCTTTGACTTTTTTTTTTGTAATTTATCCAATCAAATGTTCTTATATTAGTCTCTTAAGTTCATTTAGTTGAAGTAAATAGTTTGCTTAGCTCAAATGCTGTATAAATAGTAATTTTTGCCTAATTTTATGCATAAGTCTTATGAGAACTAAACCACTTTGTTCAGTGGTTGGATTCAAAGTGTGACTGAAGTTGGAGTTTTGGTGAAATTAAGCCTTAACCAACATTTGTTTTTGTGAAACCGGCTCATGGCCTTAGTTAAACGTCATTCTGTTCATTTAACTTTTACACACACCTCCAGGAGCCCATTAAAATATCACAACAACTAAAGGTAAAGAAGGTGTTTTACAAATGAGTGGCTTTTTTAAATCAACACAGATCCAGACTGAGTTTTGTGTTTACGCCCTAACCCAAAGAGGCTGCTCAAGGGCACAGCGGGACACAGGCAGATTTGTCAGACGTTTCCTGACTCAGCAGGTTTATTTATTTATTTAAATTTTTGTTTTTTTTTTGACAAAGAGCCTTAGTTGTTAAGTTTGAATCCACTTAAAAAAAACTATTGTGATGACCTTGTGAACCCTTTGTGCTTTTAAATATATATTAATTTTACATCCAAAAGGGACATTTAGGTATTCTGACAAAAACAATATTGTCTAAAGGAGGAACATCAAGGAAATGTTTGTCAGTTAAAAATATAACTATTTATCACTCTGAATGTGTTTGTTTGATCATTAATTGGTCTCAGTCATACCAGCTCATCCAACAGTTTCTCAGGCTGTGTTTTCTGCTGACTGGGTCAGCCTCTCTTTTGTGGGCCTTCTTCACTTTGTAGAAATCAGTGCCTGCCAAAGGTCAGATTCTGAGGTTCAGTAGCCATCATGACCTATTGGTTATCATTAAAATGGTCACAACATTGTGCTGTGGGCTTGTTTTAAGACCCGTAGTTGGGGATTAGTCAACTGCTTATACCATAAAATCACTTTTACTTTCCAGTTGAAATTAGTTGCATCCCCAATAAGCCTTTCATTTACGGTTTGTATGGACAATACTTAAGTGTAACCTTGGATTTACATCAGATATAGGGAACCATCATGTCAATTAGTGTTAATCAACACTGTAGCAACTTCCTATTTTGGTGGTTTTATTTATTTTAATATTCAAGTAAATTACAAGATTGGTGTTATTTACATTTATTCATTTGGCAGAGGCTTTTATCCTTACATTGTCCTACAGTAATTACCAGTGTTACAGTCACTGGAGGCAATGTGGGTTAAATGTCTTGCCCATGGACATAACGACAGTATGAACTGTGAGGAGAGTGGGAATCGAACCAACTACCTTCGGGTTGAAAGACGACTGCTCTACCCACTGAGCTACTGCCGCCCGTTATTCATGTACTGACTCTAGAAGTAATGCAAGTCAGAAAAAAGTGTTAACGTTAAATCTTTTTTTTTGTCACTTAAAAAACATGACTTGTTGTTCCCAACTTTAAATTGTACTTAGAAAGTTTTTTGTGTTTCTTTTCTTCAAAACTGCATGTGCCCTGGCTTTTTTTTAGTTTTTTCAGTCCATTCTGATATCCGATATTTATCTGGCTGTTGTGGCCAATACCCGATATTGGCCAATGTCAATAATTGAAATATTGATTGTCAATACTTTGCTGAATAAAAAATTTTTTTGAATGTGCTCATTTGCCCTTAAACTGCAATCACATTGTACTTCAATCGTTTCTTTTCTTTTCTTGGTTATAGATTTGTTGTGACATTGTGTGAGGGATTACTGCTGGCTAATGCTAGCTTTCTGACGCTAGATTTCTAATGGTAGCTTGTTGTTTTCAAAGACGTTAAGACATTGGTGGTATTGAATGACTTCTCACTCACCTCTTCTCACATAACTTTGCCATCACATGCGCTGCATATTTTAATCTGTCTGTCTTCTTTTGACACTGAGAAATACGTCCGACAGCAGACAAGGCGAGGGCTCCAGCGTTGAACTGGGCTCTGCATTGGCAAAGTTCACAAAAAGAGATAGAGCTGCAGAAAAGAAGAAAGAAGTGGAGCGCTGAAGAAGCACCTCGAGTATTGGCAGAGACAGGCGGCACTGGCAGGGAGATTTCGCCGGAGGCAGAGATTTCTTTATGTGGACGACTGCGACAGACAGAAAGCCAACAGAAACACAGTGCAGCGTCACATTCAGTTTTTCTCCAACGCCGTCCTTCACCTTTCTTTTACCTCTGCTGCTGACCTCTCTACGACAACGTCTTAGCATTCATAAATATAGCATAATGTAAAAGTTTTCCTTTGAGACCTAGATCAGGGTAAAGCTATTTGAAATTTGAAAAAAAAATTGTATCAGCTTTAACAACATAACTTGCATTTAAATAACGTTGCTTCTTGCACATTACATACTTTAAACAGGTCTGAAGACTTGGCTCTATACTGCACAGCAAGACTAGCCTTAAAATGTCTCTTCTACCCAATTACAGAATATTTAGCAATCTAGCAATCTTGAGCCAATTTACCAACCTGATTGGTAAATATTAATCAGTTTATTTGCTTTATCTCTGAAATGTCTGCGTTGGTGTGAAATCTACTTCATTTTTGTTGCATTGTACGTGTACATGTGTAATGACTATCTATCTATCTATCTATCTATCTATCTATCTATCTATCTATCTATCTATCTATCTATCTATCTATCTATCTATCTATCTATCTATCTATCTATCTATCTATCTATCTATCTATCTATCTATCTATCTATCTATCTATCTATCTATCTATCTATCTATCTATCTATCTATCTATCTATCTATCTATCTATCTATCTATCTATCTATCTATCTATCTATCTATCTATCTATCTATCTATCTATCTAAATAATGCTCTTTCTGGTTGAGGGGCACCGGACTAATGATTATCAGGGAGACAGATGGTTTTACTAACAGGTGACCTGAGGCTGGTCTTTGATTGACTTTGTTTACATTACACCTGAGGGCACACAGAGCTATATCCCTGGCCAATCAGACAATTTCATCATATCTTTATAGTCTTTGTGATTGGTTCTATATACCTGTCATTCAGAAACCACCCACCCATCAACAATGTCTTTAGCTAACAAAGGTATACATTCAGGGGTGAATTCGAGGCAAACATTAGAGTTTGTATTTAATAACAATATCTAAAGCCTTCTATTACATGTCTTGTTCTGCCTTGGTTTTGTCTTAGTCCTTTAAATCCTTGGTCTTGTTTTGGTCTTGGTCATGACTTAGTCTTGCTTAATGTGGGCTATAACACTAATAGTTTACTTTGCTCATTGCATTACGTTACGTTCCTATCAGCAGGCTACTCCAATGGCTCTTTGTCTCCAGTGTTTACAGCAATCAGCGAGCTAATAGAGTAATACATTGAGCTGACATCACATTAGCATATCTTCTAATTTTGATAGGCTGTTTTTCGTCCTGACAGTTGCTCAACAAAAAGATAAACTGTTGGAAGGCATTTGCTGTGCTCAGTTTGAATTTACTCACCTATCCTTTCATGTGGTGTCAGCTTTTATTTGCAGCTATTACACCATGGCCATTGCTCATCGTGTTAGTACAAAGCAGACTATTAACTGAACTAACACTGTGTTTAAATAGAGCCAGCAGGGATTGAGGGATGAGTGGAAGAGGTCGGTTTCTTTATGACTTGCATGTAACAGTACAAATATTTACAGAACGTTTGAAACCATGCTCAAAAGTCTCTTTTGTCTAAATGTGACACATTTCTAATTTGTGGTTATACAGTAATAGTACTATATGTTAAATACACTGCGATAGCCACAGACAGACAAGATAATGTGGAAGTGCTAGAAGCTAGACACTATCAGTTGAAGCAAAATGTTAAGTGCTTGACTAAAGTGTTTTCTTAAAGTATGAAAACCTTGAGACAGGCATTTCAGACACTTCATAATTTTTTGAGTGTTTATGCACCAAAAAGTGTTTATTTATATTGTCATATTATTTATATTGTCATACATATTGTTCTAGCTCTCATTTTCCCACCTCCCACCATTGTACCCCAGACAATGGGCCAACCCATAGACACTAACTAAAAATAATAGTACAATAACAAAAAAGCAGACAAAATAAATAAATAAATAAATGTCAGGATGCCAAGTCAAAACTGAGGTTCTACAAACTGGTACGTTTGCACTGGGGATCCAAACTTCCCAGTTAAATTTATTATATTGTTATTGGCTAATTATTTTGATATAGAAACTGTCATGGTCTGTAGCATCAAATACCATGATATAATTGCAATACAAACAGTTTGGGATATTGAAACTACAGTAGATTTATGACACGGGGCAGTATTATTTAGAAGCCTTCATGCACTAACCAATATTTAATGTGACAGCACCACTCAAGCAGCAATAATGTGACAAATGCACGCTTAGCCCCGATACGCTGCATGTATTTAACCCGTGGCTCATTTGCACCACATCGTAATATTTAACGGTTGTTTAAAAGGCTATTAAATCTCTCCTTTTTTTACATTCCAACAACTTCAAGGCCAAGTATTGAGCAGCTATGTGACTAACTCATCGCAAGTTAATGAAGCCTCTCATCAGCAGCTTGTCTCGTAATTTCATAAAAATATGTGTCTCTTAGTTACACAGTTTTAGTAATTATTTTCTTTTTCTTTTCATCTTATCATTTACATAATAATGTGGGCAGTTTTTAACACAAAGATGTCTTCTCAGGTTTGTGCCTTCATGGGTTTTGTATGAAAAGTAAAAAGTAAAAGTTTGGTACATGGAACTTCTTTAGAGGCTTGGGTTTTTCACAGAGATATGCACAAAAACATTGTTGAACAAGTACTACACAAGTTGTTTCTATGATATCTAGAAAACATTTTAAAATGTCATTGCCATAAAATAGTATATAATAATAATAATAATAATATATCCTCATGTGTAAAAAGAAGCATAACTTACATATACTTTGTAAAGTATATGTAAGTTATGGTTGTGTAGTGATGTCATGGACTCTCTTACCTTTGTGAAAGTAGTCACCGGTCCATTTTTAGCTTTTGTCTCATAGACATATTTTACCATCTCTTTGGCAGATTACACATTCTCACTTGTATTATTGTTCACTCTATCTTCTCGTCTGCCTCTGGCCATAACTCTGTCTTAACTTTCATGCATAATAATGGTGAGTATGATAATAGAGCATTAGTGTTGTCTTGATGACACAGTGTGAATATGGATGAGCTCTTCATTACGGCTGAGGGCAGCTCGTGTGTGACTGATAATGACGATTACACGGAGAATGATGAACGCTCAGCTGACAATAAACCATAATTTAATATCAGACCAATGTGAGTCAAGGACTAGACCTGGTGTCCAATGTGTATGGAAAAGACAAGAATAAGTGAAACTTCTTTAATTCAACACTGCAAGGATACTAAGATAAAAGTGTGCACTACTTAAAAGAATTAATGTTAGTCCCTGTAGAGGTTGTTTACTTTCTCTCAAAGCCCAATCTCATCCTTGTAATGGATAAGAAGCACAATCTACCCTTTTAAGATAAAATAAAACTGTATTGATCCATTTGGGAAAGTGCTGTACTCGTGCTTATAGAGACTAGAAGACTAGAGACTCAAAAATGTTGCAAAAGAATAGGACTAGAAAAAGTTTATATTTCTAAAACCTGTACAAAAATATCTAATTGTACTTAACAGAGACATTTGAACACTACCCTAATGCCGTTACTTGACTTGTCATTCAAAACCAGTGGCTGAGAGAAAAACTCTTTCCATTTTTATGTCAAGTCTTCACAGCAGATTTTAAAAACATGTCTTCAGGGATATATTCTGACTCAATGACAAGATTACCAATGCTGGGTGACAATGTCTAGCCTGCAGTCACTTTTAATATTCTAAAAATGTTGGACAGGGTTCTAATGTGTCTCCTTCTACATTTCATGTTCAAGTGTTTTTATTTTTTCTTTAGTAATGCATTTGAAAAGCAGAGGGTATTGAGATTAGGGCTGGAGCGATTCATCAAATAAATAAGTAATTCAATTAGAAAAATGGTTCGATTATTTTTTATCTTGCCTCAATAATTTGAAAGGGCACGTCCATTTATGCCTGTGGCAGCTAAAGCCACTTTTGCACATCCACTGAGATCCGGACCGTGCACCGATTCTATCCACATGCTCTGGTTGTATGAACAAACCCCCGACTTTCACACCTGTACCTGATCCTCCAGGGACCCTAGTGACAAGTCTGGAGCACCCTGTCATGCAAACATTTACAGTGTAGTCTCCGCGGTGAGCTGATGACGAGAACGCTTTGTCTGGAGCTAAAACCTCGTACATGTTCCAATATTAGTGCTAGAATCACCGTCTTCGTGAAGGACTCGGCTCATTTGTTTGTTAGCTTTGTGTTAGCGTAGTCAAGCTAATTGAGCGTCACCCCCGTTCCTCCATTATGTCTGTTTATTTAAACTATGTTGATGAAAAAAATATACATTTACGCTATTTATCCGAATACTCAATTAACTGAACTACTAATCAATAGATTATCTGCAGCACTAATTGAGATAGAAAATATAAAGTATATACGCTACACTTTATGTACACTGTATGTTGTGGGCATGTTTTAGTATTTCATTCTTGCAATTAAATCTTTGACCCTAAAAAAAATGTACATGTTACAATGAAATGTAAAGTAGATTCGAACTTTAAATATTTCAGAAATGCTGAAAAAAGTACAAAATTTATGATTTGCAGATGTTGAATGAAGGCAGCTGAGATCATAACAGAACAACGTATCATATCGTGGGGCACGTATTTCATCTTGTTAAACAAATGTGTTGTACCAGATACTGGTCTCTGAATTCAGAATAAGTTTTTTGTTATATTGACAAAATTTGGGGAGTTTTTGCAAATTTTACTGTTTCCTTGAATAAATTAGAAGGTGAATAAAATTTGTTTTTGGAAACATAACATGTGACTTAACATAACAACGTTTAATACATGAACTCTTGTTAGCTCGCATAAAATACTCAAATAATCATACATACATACATAACTGTATTTTTGTTCATGCGTTTTTGTAAAACCCTTTACTTTTGCAGCTCATCTTTGCAGCTCAAGTTTATGCACAAAGATGAGCTGGATTTGTTCCAATTCAAGCACTTTAAAATCAACAGACTCAGGCCAAATTGTCTTATCATAGTCATAAAGTGACAGCCACATGAGACAAACATAAAACCTAAACTCATCATAACAGTACCAAAGGACCTAAAGCATGAGTAAAAACAACTGAATTAAAATATACATAAAATAATTTAAAAAGTCATTTTAAATATACAATGCAAAAGTATATTGATGTAATTACCAGTGAACATTTAGATCTAATCTGGCACAAAGAAAAAACACCTGCATCTTAAGACCACCCACATGGACGGGTGCACGCTTGAGCACAGGTGCATCTTCACTCAGTATACTCACCATAGTTATGCTGATTATGCTCTGATTGCTAAGAGCTCTTATGTTTTACTCTCCCATTATTTCATCACTCCAGCATGTCTACCCTCTTTCTCCATTCCTCTCTTAATAACACCTCTCTGTCGAGCATTAAATGGCTTCTGGCGGCTCTCGTGGCCTTTTCTCCTTTTGTTCTCCTTGTGTCTCTCTTTAACACTGTGACCTTTGATGTTTTCACACAATCTTAGTGGCTTAGTCAGGAGCGTTTTGATTAACAGTAATGGCTCTACTTCCTCTGGACCTCACCTTTGCTGCTTTCTCCTTTTCCACTGTTCCTTTACTGGCTTTGTCACTTTTACTGACCACTTTATTTAAAAAGTCTTCATAAAGTCTTCACCATATAATCCCATTAACATAACTCAGCTTAAGGCCAAAGTTAATGAGGCGGTTGGCTGCACTTTCTTAACATCTTAACTAGTCCAATAAAACATTGAACCTATACTGTTAGTGTCTTTGAAGGTTCTCAGTCATCCAGGTCATCTTGAAGCAAAGGTTAAAGCAAAGGCATCTGGACTTGGTTTATTGTATGTGATATTTATTTACTTGTACAGTTTTTTAAAAATCTCCTAAAATGCAGTAGTGACGCTGATACTAACTGGACACCAATTTTCTTGATTACACCCCAGAAGCATAGACACACTTTGATGCCATCTAATTATAACAATATCCTATCATACTATTTTTTTTTTTTTACAGAGAATGTCATCTTTATAGTTTACAAGACAAAAAAAATACAGGTTGTAAGCACCGTCCTCATGTAAACAAACAGTCTGAATACTAATCTCATCTTTCCTAGTGAAGAAGCTACTGAGAGATTTCAGTCACAGATCTATACCACTGGGCCTCTTAGAATGTCTTTAAGAATTTAGTAATGGGATACGCAGTAAAATCCCTTTAAGATGAAGTAAGTTTCAGAAGTAATTGCTAATATGTTGTTTGCCTCACAAACAGTTTCTTCTCTCAGATCCCTCATTAAGCAGTCAAACATTGACACAGCTCTAGCCAACCCCCCTCTCTCTATCTCTGTAGGCGCACACACCTCCCTAAATCCATCTGTAGACTTCATAAAATCATTTTCCCGCTCACTTTCCGTTGGCTCCTTCATCTCTCTTCATTCATGCCCCAGTCTAATCCAAAACCTTTTAACTCATCATACAGCTGCAGCATCCCTTCATCCCTCCAGGGAATAGTGGCAGTTGAGGCCTTAAGTAAGCTTTTAGGAGCATTTTACAGCTCTGTGGCCCATGGCTACCACTGCTTTATCGTGTTGTACCATAGCATCTTATCATAGTCAGTAATTTTGTGGCTTGTTTTAAGTGCACCACATGAGCCTCTCTAAATCAGAATCAATATTTTTAAGTCAAGGGCAAGCCTAAAGTGAAGCTGCAGCTGCCGTCAATACTTTTGGAGCAGTAATTACACCGCCTCCATCTCTAATGTGCTTGAGGCATATTCCAAGCAGATGATAGGAAAAGTGGAATCCAGTGAATAATTTGTATCTGCTACTCACCATGAGTTGATGGCACATCTCAGGGTCTGGTCCTATGAGGAGGAAGTAGATCAGATGAATAATGAAGCAGCCCTGGTGGATCACGGCATTGGCAAGATTTTATGCTGCTTGTCTTCTGCATTATGCTTATGTACAGTATTTATAGAATCTGACACGCTCTTATATAATCTGCTGTAAACCTCTAATGGTGTAGCATGCCAGCTCTTTACAAGTGTGTAACTCCTACACCTACTGAGGCAGATGCATTCAAAGAAACCGATTATTTTTGGCAGAGTAATGATGTCTGTGGAGCAGATTTTTAACCCTTTATGCACCTTGTTGTTTTGGTTCAGCATTTTTCTTCCTTGCTGTACATCTTACTGCAAACCCTGAAGCGCAGCCCTTCAGGAGATGATCTAGCACTGTCGCCTACCTATCACAACAAAGCCAACAAAATTGCTTAAAGCGTTACAAAAATTTAAGCTGTACAATGTTCTTTTTAAATGTTTTGTTGTTATTGTAATACACCTGTTGCAAAAGACAAATAGGTTAGCTTTGAATTGGCTAGGTTTGGTAATTCTCACTGTCCCTAAGCCGTTGGCATCAGACAAATAGAAAAACTACAAACAACATTTTGAATCCAAATCAAACATATTATTCACCAGGGGATTTCATATCGACGTATAATAATTGAATACATATTCCTTTAATATAACGTACCATTTTCTTGGCTTAAAGCTCAAAGTTTTGCTGCTCCAAGCAAATAATTATTACTCATAGCATAGTGCTACTGTATGTGCATAATCATTTTGCTAAACTCTGCTACATGTGAACCTGATTTATTTTTTTGCAGTATCAACAAATACAATATTGGGATCACAAAGTTTGATTGAATCACAATGTCATGTATATATTGGCCATTTGTTTTCCCCCAAAAGAAGTTCTAATTATAAAATTCAATTCATTAGGACTTTTATATGCCATAGAACACATTCATATCTTGCAGAGCATCATAGCATGTTTTCAGAAATCCTTTCAAGTTGTAATGACAGACCTGAGATATAAAAGACTGTTTTGAAGGCAGCTGTAGGAGACCAAAGTAAGAGCCCAGTGTTGAGCTGAAATCTTGTGCAGCAGCTGCCAGTCGGCTTTTCTTCAGTGAAACCGTTAAAGGCTGCTCTCAGTCTGTCTGTCATGTTGTCAGACCCACTCCATCCAGGACAGAAAAACTATACTCAACCTGGTATAAATGTGATGTGATAAATGACTTAAAACTAAATGAATACTGCTCCTTTTTTGAATTGTAATCAGCTCAATATGGTTTTGACAGATTTGGAGTAGTGTAGGTTAAACAGGAGGAAATGAAAGCAGACAAAGCGGAGTTAAGAGCAGGTAGATGCTGCAGCGTTGGGTTGTGCACTGCGCTGGATCTGGCAGAGCGTGACTGATAGATGCCTCGGACATGGACTGAGGCTGACTGCGAATGAAGAGCAGCTGGGTGGCCACATGACCGGGTCAGTGGATGACAGAAGAGGCCAGTATGAACTGATTCACTGCATCAATGTTTGTGCAACTGAAAAGAAAAAGAAAAGTTTATATTCTTAGCCTGAAATAACCATTTTTTGGTCACTATATTTCTTGCAAGGATTCATAATTAATGTGAGACACCCTCTATTCTACAGCCTGCGAGCACCTACAGTAGCCCTGCAGGGACAAACTCATGGAAATAGGTCAGATGATTTGACTGTAACAGTTTTATAACAAAATAAATCAGAAGAAATGATTATAGAGTAATAGTCTTCATACAATTATCAAAACTGTTTTTTTTAATAATAATAAAATGTTTGTATTATTTATACATTCTTACACATTGGAACTGTTTATTGACAAGGAGGTCTCACAAAGGCACTGGCCCATGTAGGTCTGCATTTAGAACTGCCATTCTAACTCACTGTCACCACCCGTATGGGACACTGTGACACATAAAGCAAACACATCAGAAAAGAGTTTGATCAGTCATCAGATCGAGCGAGCAGAGAAATCACGAGAACGAGAGGGCTCTTCTAAACCCAAAGGCATAACTTTGACTTCAAGAATGTAATTCTGAATGTGAGCAGTAAATGTGCAAGAAAAAATACTGAAAAATGCTCTGAAACTGAAATGTCACATTCTCGAATAAAGTTAGTATTTTTGTGAAAACACACTAATAAAGGCAAGTTTAACGCGGCCTACATGAGAGACGCCTCCTTTTGTGATGACAATTGTAAACAGAGCTCTTTATGGGTACCTTGCATCTGGCTTTCATTTCTTTCCTCAACTCTTTACTAAAACAATTTAGACTTTTTGTAGTGTGATTTACAAGTAATAACTACTTTTCAGCTCCTTTGTATTAGAGCCAGTTCCCCAGATTTTCTGTTGGTAGATTGAGAAACCAGAGGGGTCCTAAAATACATAATCTACTCTTTAATTTCTAGTTTTGTCCTGACAATGCCATGCCTAATGTCTGTTTAACAATAATAAGGTCATCATTTACAACAGACTCTTACTCTTCAGCCTGGGCATCTTTTATCTTTTAATACCTATATAAAGTTGTCCTTTTAGTTAGCTATATTGTCGTCACATTAATTGAAGGTGGTTTGTAAGCTGTGAATAATGCCGTTGTCCTTGTTTGGCCGTCTCTTAATCAGTTTGTTGTACAATTATGAAGCAGCCTTTCATCAAGATAAAAGCTTACCTTTGTCTTTGAAGCGTGACCCAGCGGGACTCTGCAGAACGTACCCTGAGATTAACGGACAGAGTAACGCCTACACAAATGGGAGTCTTTCTGTTACGACATGGCTTTGTGATTTGGCATAAGCACCCCCTAAATAGATTTATGTGCAGTGGCGTTTCTCCAAAGTGGGTGTAGATTTAGTCTGATTAGTATCAAAGTTGTCACAAAGCAATCCTTTTATGATTTATGGGTTGATATAAGATGATGGATTGACAGCTGTAATGACCAGCCGCTTCTAAAAGAAAACTAATTAGGTTTCTGCCAAGAGGATATATGGGCAGTCTTTCAAATTGTTAATGTACGCTGTCAAGTTGGCAAAACCTGGTCAAAGCAATATATACATGACAACAAGTAATATTTTAACAATGAAGCGACAGAATGTTGTAAAACTCCATCCGTCTCTGTCTTTGTTCGTGTAAAGCATTTCCAAAGTGGTGCTGCTGATCTCCTTCACCCCACTTTCAAATAGTTCTGCATAAGGATGTCATCAATCATCCCTGTGGCAGTCCCAAACATTAGCAGCTTGTTTTAGAGACAGGACAAGCTGACCCTTCTGACTTGGATGTGTCTTTTATTCCTCACTGCATCCTAGTAACCGTTCAGTGAGAAAATGCCTTGTGCTTTGTACCAGTTGCTCTAGCTCTTTTCAGAAAGTGCTGTTTTATGTTAATTTGTGACCCTCACATATCCTCCTGTATAATGTCAAAGTTGTTATGGTACATACAGTATATTTCTCTCTATTAACCTATAAATAGAGAGAAATATAAAAGTCTATTTATGGATTACCTTTGTGTCATGCTGTCATTTCCACACATGGGGCCCAATGTTACGGCTGGCAAAAGGCTCATACTCAGTGAGGCATGGCTGATTTGCCATCTTCCACGTGACGCAGGTGTGGACGAGCCACCATTCTGAGGCAGGGATGGGCGCAAGACAGACTGAGGCCTGATAACACTCATTCATTTGAAGGCTGCCTTCAGAAGGCATCAAAGGAGCACGCTGTTAGAGATTTATAAATAACAATTATAATATCAAATATTAAGATTGTATCTAAAATGTATTGGTAATACATTTTTACTTGTCTAAATACAAATAATAAATACACATACACATACAGTATATTTAATACATTATTTGAATATAGATACATTTAATATTGTATAATACTTTGTTAAAACGTTGAATTAATAAATAACTTGTATAAAATGCACAACGTTTTACAAAAATAGTGGTAACTGGTTCTAGTAGCTTCTCTTTCCTGGATCTGGAGACGTCAGTGAGTCCTGCTCTTTCTCATCTCAGGCCTGTGCACACATCCCCCTGATCACTGCAGGACACTGAACACTGGGTCAGATACAAAAAGCAGCGTGGTCTTTTCGAACTATAAGACGGGACAAGCAAGCCATAATCGAACTGTACTGAGCTGAGCTGGACAACGGTGCAGTTACCGAGTGTTTACCCACTGGAGTGTGTTTATGAGCTGATAAGACACATGACACTGGATCATTCCTGAGTGAAGACTGAGGGACAAATGGGAAAAGGGCTGTCTTCTGGGATGTGTTGTATTTACTGTCATTATGGTCTGATTTATCAAAGCCTGTTTAACCGTGTGAAGGACACATGACGTCTTTTTTATGCAAAGACAAAAGCATAGTCTATGGCATCTGAGTAGATTAGTGCGTGTCTTCTAAGTCCTCATGTCCTTATTATGAGAATGGGCTCCTCTTTACACAGGTCTTATTGCAGTTAAGTTTTTCATCCATCCAAAACGAGGACACATTCTGCTTTACTCACCTTTACGCACCTGCTCCGTCACTGTGACCACTTCCTGCAGTAGATCCACTATTAGCCGTTGCCAGGTTTTGTCTGTTTGTTCCATAATTTATTATCTATTCATCCATCCACGTGCTGCTTCCCGAGTCAGGTTATGCCCTGTTTTACTCCTGTACACCGCTCTGTTGCTCTTCATTTATTTCAGTAAAACACAAGCGTAACAAGTCCCTTGTGAACAGTGTGTTCTATAAATACCTGACTAGTGAGAGACTGATGGTGTCTCTACCTGATTCTCTATCCTCCATTGATATTCTATTTTTAAAGTGCCTTTATTTAGTTCATTGTTCAGACATGACACACATCAGTGACTCCTGTAAAATAACGTATATTAATAAATGCTGTTATTCATAAAATACATGGTATACATGGTCTCACCTGTGAACTCATGCACCTTGAGTTCACAGGTGAGATGAGGTTTGGTCTTTTTTGCCTGTATTTTAGAGACTCAAGTGTAGATAGAAAACAGGATGAGAGATCAGATGGACACAACATTGAGCAAATGATCTAAACCTCCAGTTTGTGGTTTTCCCTCTACCAGGTGAGCCACCAAATCATCTGTCCATCATACAAACGATGATAATGGACAGAATTTCTACGGCGACATGAGCCACATCAACACTCAGTGGTGCCATGGCTCCTACTGTCTGCTTTGTAAGGTAGTGTTTAATGTTTGACTGGAGAGCACACACATATGCAGCTCTCAGGGTATCAGGTGTTCCTGCACCTCTCATTTGAATTGCAAATTTCCATCAAAAGAGAGTCAGGGAAGAGAAAAAATACAACAAGCTGCAAAGTGGCCTGTAAACCCAGACTTCAGGTAACAGTGAGGGGCAAGCAGCTGGTTGGCAAAAATATGGGATAGTCTACTGACAGCTACACACAAACAAAGAGAAAGGAAAAAGCTCAGAACACACCTACAATGAAAACACACACACATGTAAACACTGAGTATCAGCTGGAGAGGAAAAGCACCAACACAAAACAAATGTTGGACCTAAAAAATTTTTTGTTGAATCAAAATAACTAAAATAAGCACAATTTATGGATTTATTGATTGAATTTGACTAAAATGAAACAATATGCCACAAAATGCATACATCGCAAATGCAGTCTTTCTGAGCAATGTTCCTGCATTTTACCAGAACAGTTTTATGTTTGAAAAGAACAAGAAAGAATTTGCCAGATAATCTGTACTGGCAACTGACCAGGTCAAGACCTAGTAATATTACTGCAGGGAATTTACTGGGAAGGCTGTGTTGTGAACAAAGACAGTACCGTTGTCGGAAAGGGCACATATTTACGTGATTACATCAGACAAGGCAAGTAGTAGCACCTCAGTCTAGCATGCCTCTCTTCATCAAACCGGTTGTGACTTGGGTGTGACAGGTTCTTAAAATAAATTAAGAACCTTGTTGCAACTTATCACTAGCTCAGCCTCTAATGTTTTCTTAATGCTTCTCTTGATTTCATTGAGACAATTTTCTGATGTTTTGAATATTATTAAAAAAAATTTCTTGTCGGTTAAATAAATCCATGAGTGCCAAAAGAATGTTGCCGGGTCAAGTGTGAAAAGAGGTGATGTTGTGGTAACCAGGTGCATGTGTGCATGGTGAAAACTACTACTGATGCCTAATTTGTTCCAGGTAATTTACTGGGAACCATGTATGAAAGGGGCTTTAGACCATGTCCAACACGTGCCCACACTATTTTTAAATCTTTTGATAATGTTGCCAAAGTCTGGGACAGTTTTATAGTGATGGCAGAGACTGATGAAAGAAGACATTCTCCTGTTTGTAGCCTTGTCATCTTATTTGATTTGTGTTTAGAGGAAATGAAGGTGTTAACTACTTTATTTTTCCTACAACAAGAGTCTCAGCTCTATTATGAAGCACAGGCCTTGATGTGGACAGATCTTGTTTTATTGTCATTTTTATTCTGTAAGATTGTTTTTAAATTGAAAAAGTACTAGTTGTGTAGAGACTTGGTCCCTCTTTAAAGCCCCTGCCTCACTGGAATATTTTTGCCATTGTCTACAATTGATGTGACAAAATTACATGTGGATACTGGTCAGTGTTTTGAAGGACTCAATTTGGTATTGTGGTAAACAAAATGTATACAGGGAATAAGTTAAATAAATTCCATTGACTTTGTTCTACATTTAATGAGTGACACCAACAGGAAAAAATTGAGATGGTAGAATTTACCTACAGCAGAGAGTATTGCTATCTAACACAAGCGTAACCATACTATTTTTCAGAAGTAATATTTTCACATTGGAATAAATGTCCCATTTATAGAATTAGTTCTGGGGATTTTCTGCAACTATATCTGCTGCTACTTCTGCACATTGGGGCGTACAGTTCGGGAGTGACACTGTTGCATTGCTCGTGTCCTTCGGGAGATAACTTTAGTAACTCCGCTGACATGGTAGATGGTGTAAGGAGGCAAAAGTGAGGAGAAAATGATAGATTGTAGGAAGAAATGAAGAGTGTATAAGCTGTCGGAAGTGAGGGACAGGAGTGCATGATGGATGCCACAGAGAGTGTTGGAAATCTGCCTGAGCCAGCAGACGTGTGGTCACAGTCGCTCCAAATCTGCTGCATCACCACTCTGAGCCGGCAGCTGTTATTGTTGCATCACTTTAAAAATATCCCTGTCCTATTTCTACCTCGACTTCATTCTGAACTCGCTATTGTTTAGATGCACGTCAGTAGTGTAATAACAGCTGGTGGTGCAGAGCTGAAGCAATAGGAAAGATTTCAGTCCACGATGAGAAATAAATAATTCTTCTTCATCAACAAATGAAGCAGCGTTGTGAGTTCTGTCAGCCACTTTAATCAGGAGAAGGACCTCCTCTGGGCTGAAATTAACTGGTGTGCAGTTGTTATGTTGACATCTGAGTTTGTGTGAGTTGACAGTTTAGTTTAAAACATTTCTCCCAAAGTTTTCTGACTCATCATCTCTCGCTCAGTCAACTTGATTTTTTAGTGTATCCATGGCCTAAATGTATGACAACAACTGCTTGATGTTAAAGCTGCCAACAGCTCCATAAACTTCTTTTGAAGTGTATCAGAAACTTTAATGTGCAGTCAGGCAAAATATAATGTATAAATATAAAGACAGTGATATATAAAAGGTTTTATTCTTGATCACAGCAACTTTGACTCAAACAAAGTTCCTTTTACACTTCCTTTTTACTCTTTTTAAGATTAATTATAAGACTGTACTTCCTTATTTTTAATTCTTTATATCCTCAGTTAACCCTCATTTTAATGCTTTTATCCTCTTTTGCCAACACAACTGGTTGTTTAGTTACATTCAAATCTTCCTCAAAGCTACTAAGACCTACTATTTTTCAAACACTAATCCAAAAAGGATTCATCTGCACCATCTTTAAAAATCCTTTTGATGGGAACAAGTACCAACATTACATTGCATTGTTCACAGATGGCAGCTCATACGTTTTACAAAACAATCTTGTCCACATAAATATAAATGCACAAATACTCATATTATAGTAATATGCCAATTACAGCCACATAACATCGCATTTTGGAAAACTCTGTTGTGCAAGTTTTGCAAAATCCCTTACCTGAATCACTAAATGATCTCTTGCAAAGAACCAAAGAAAGCCTTTCAAAAGGGAAGACACAGAGATAAATTCTCACTGTAGCTGATTAGGTCTCCCACCTAACAACAGAGCTTTTACAGGCAAGATGGATTTTTTTACTCCCAAATCTCACATGAATCCAACAGCTGTGCAAGGTTAAAAAAAAGGTTTTAGAAATGTCACTTTTAGTTTAAAATGCTGTTGGCAAGAGACCCAAATGTAGAGGGAATCTCTGCGTCTGTGCAGACAAAGGTTCTTGGCACCCTATCCAGGCATTGAGAAAATAGCTTGGATGTAATTCAGTATGAGCTCTGGTGAGGCTCAGTCTGTTTATGGCCAATACTACAGTATATACTTAGAGAAAAGCACTGTTTTCTGTATTGTTTCTGCCGATGGTTCTGGCAGTAAACTGGGGTGTAACTGTGGGAAACGTTTTTTATTTTGTGTTCCCTCTAGCAACACTGTTTCAGCCCGATGGGAATCCACAGCTTTCACTTTCTGCTCCTGTTCTCAGTCTTACCTGCTGCTCTCTGCTTTTTCATCTCCTCCCCTTACCTCTGTCTCACTGGGGCATATCACTATTGATCATAAAGCTCAGTGGCAGCTCAGGAGCCAAAGGAGTCACTGTACAGGTGATGGTCCCCCATTGAACCCTGAAACTGCCCAAAGCTCTGGAAAATCTGTATCTATGTGAGATGTGTGCTGGATCTGCCCCTGAGAACAAGCTTTTTTTCCTGCTGTTTCTTTTGAAAGACCTGACAAATGACATACCTTTACACTCACATAACCCTGCACCACACTGTGTTTGAGAGACAATACATTCCCAAGCTCCTTTATGAACCCTTATCCGTCACAACATAACCTTAGGTCATTGTTTTGTAAGAAGCAGACAGGCGCAAAGGCACAAAGTCTAAACCATATTCTGCTAAATTTAGTGAACATTTAAAACACTGAACTATCTCGATGTGTTCAGTATCTGTTGTTGAGAAATGGTCCTTATTGTGGTTCAGGTGGCCATATTGAGTTGCTTTTGCTGTGGAGTCCTAGGTTCTGGGGTTACATAAATAAGGAACTAATTGTCATATAAGCGCTTACTATATCCAGCTCTTGAAGGCGAACAGTGCTTACTTAGTATTTTTTTATGCAAATGAGTGATTTATGCGGAGAAAAATGGTTGAGACTTTCATAATGTTTTGCCAAGATCTAGTCACAATGCCCCACAAGGCTAATCTCTGTGGTAGCCCATATTCATTTTACTCTTTTTTTGTGCCTCTGAACCAAACATTTTATTTAAGCTCCCATGGAGCAGAAAAGCAAAAGAAAAGACACCTGCTTGTTTTATGAAGAGTGTTTATTATATGTGTTACTGAACTCTTCAATCTATTAACAGCTATCACTCTTTTGCTGTCAGAAGCACCTTATATTTCACACTTGCCACTCTCTGACACTTGTGCTAAGTCTGCTACTCACAGTGTTTCTACACAATACAGATATGCTACAACAAACAACACAATACAACGTACCTTCTACCTCTGATCTCAGAATACAGTGTTTATTGCTGTTGGAGCGCTTAAGGACAGGCAGTGTTGTCTTGTACAGTCTGTAAAGCCCTTTGAGGTAGCTGTTGTTGTGATATTGAGCTATATATAGTGGCTCAGTGGTAGAGCGGCCATCGTTCAACCGGAAGGTAGTAGGTTCAATTCCTGCTCTCCCCACAGTTTGTCAGTCTGCCCCAGGGCAGCTGTGGTTACTGATGTAGCTTACCATCACCAGTGTGACTGTGTATGAACGGATAATTGATATGTAAAGCATCTTTGCGTCCCCAGAAAAGCGCTATATAAAATTGATATAATAATACAAATAACATTAAATTAAACCAAAAACCACACCACTGTGCTTCATAAACCAGCAGCAGCAGTGCTGTAGCACTGGTGTTAAATGTGCTACTTGTTAATTACCACAGGCTTTTTGTCAGGATTCATGCCTGTTTATGTGGTCAGTCTGATTTGTTGTTGTATCTGTCTCAGTTTTGTTCTGATATGTTCTTTGTAGTATCTGAGTTTGGTTGTTGTATCTGATTTTGTTTCAAGTTTGTATTTGAGTTCCTTGGTTTTATTTTGAAATGTCTTACCCCTGTCTGCGTTTTATGAATTACTTCCTGCCTTGTGTCTTTCCCTCCTGTGTGATTACCTGCTCTGCCCTAATGTGTTTTACCTGTCCCTTGTTGTCTGTCTATATATACCTGTTTGTCTGGGTGCTCAGTGCCAGGTCGTCGTCTTTCCTACCGTGAGGTCTGTTCTGTGTTCCTTGTGGTTTGTGGATTTCTATATCCCCTCATGTCTCTCTAAGTAGTTATCTCCTCGTGTCTCTTGCTTTGGATAAATGGTCTTGTTACCTTGTTTTTAGATCTGTTTTATGCAGGGACCCTGGCTTCGATCCTCAGATTTGGACTTGTAATTTTGCATCACAATAAACCTGTTTGTTACCTTTCTATCTGCCTTGTGTGGGGTTTGCATTGGAGTTTTCTGGTTCCGGGCTCTAGGCCATGACAATTTTACTGTGCATATGCAATGAAGATACAAATACTTTTTGCCTCTGATTGGGAAGATGTTATAAAGACACTTACTTACTGCACATCCAGCCTTTGCTTAAAGGTTTGTGATTTTCATCTACCCACACCATTCTACACTTTTTGTTTGGAAAATCTAAGTGAAATTAAACAGAAACATATGTTTTTTCCCAACACATCTTTGACCAAATCAGATATGAATCTTTGACAGCTACAGCAGAGTCGGGACAGGTGATTGCTCAGTTTTACGTCACACCCCTGCAATTGTTGGAATGGCAAAATCTGATTTAAATTTGCTCATGTATTATGTAATGTGAGCTAGACTTTAACTAATCCCATTGAGAGCAAGATAATTAATAATCAGATGATCTGATCCTAGAATGTTCTTCAGGACCACGGACAGTGCACAGTGTTTTATTACACCGTCTTTATGCACCTACTCACACAGTACTTTTTCTTATTTCCTGTGTGGAACATGGCTTTTTAACCATCGTAAACATCCACCACTCTGCTGCACCACATTTCTCGGCAGTAAAAATAACAAGAAGGAGGTTGTTTTTGTTACATTTCTCTGCTAACAAGTCCAATTACACAGCAGAAAAAACTGTCCTTCCGTTGGCTGTGCTCACTCTGTATTGCCACTTCCTGCGAGAAACACCTGTGTAAGACCTGCACTTATCTGATGTCTCTCAGGTCACAAGCAACCAGCTGTAATAGTGTTGTTAGTGGATGGTACATGACCTTATCTTGTCTTTAAAACCATTGCTTTTATAGTTAGCCCCAGGTTAATTTGTGTACCATAGTTTTGTATAAAAGCACTCTTATTAGTTGCTAGAATGTGCTTTCCTCAATAGGCTTTGCCACTTTATTGAGTCTGTGCTTAGTTTAGTACAACACTTAGCATCATTAGTGGGTTGCAGAGTGTAGGATATGAAGATAAACAACCTGAATGTTCTGCTCGCCCGGCTAAGAAATGTCAGATTAAATTGGCTGAGCACAGAAACATCGGCAGGAGGGATATAAACCAAAACATCCACACTGTAAAGACAGAGTTTAAGTGTACATTAGAAATTACACAGATATAGCACTGTCCATCCTACTACAAAGAACTCAAGAATCCTTATATCGACACTTATTGATGCATTATTTATGTTTTGGGAGATATCAAAGATTTACCAGCGTTTTTTTATTTTTATTGCCAATGATAAAAGCAGTTCATACAACAAGAGCACTCTATTCATGAGCCATGTTATGCTTTTATTTGCATGTGAGTGGATGTGAAAAATAAAATGACAGTAAATGACAAGGTCAAGTGTGGATTAAAAACAATGAGGTGCTGCATGTATGAGTAGAGATGTCTCAGTTAGACTGCTGCATGTATTTTGTACTTGCATTATTTATGTTCGCCACATTGTGAAAATTTAAAACAAAGCTGCAATTTTCAATACATTATAATGGTTTACCTCTAGTTAATTTACAAAAATGTCAGGCTGCTTGGGTTGCTTCTTTACCAACACCAGTCCTCAGTATGAGATTCGCTTTTACTCATACCAAAAATTACAATAGTAACAATAACAACAATAGTGAATTACATCTATGAATAGACCACAAATAAGTGTTGTCTTCAATTCTCGTGTAATTCTAGTTCATTTATTTTACAGTTTTATTAGTGTCAAATGAAGAATAGAATGGGTTGGATCGAAGGCACTCTTATTGTGTTGATGAATCAATGTTTTTTGATTGAAGAAAAGCTTTGTGTTGTTAAATTGCTCTTTATTTAGATTGTTTGTATGAAATATAACTAAGGTCAATGTGAAAAAGTGAGAATATTGACCGGAAAGAGGCTTTAGGATTATCAATGTGTGCGTGGGTTTGAGGATTCTTCTTCTTCTTCTTCTTCTTACATATCACACAGTTTTCTCCTTTTCTCTCACCCTCCCCTTTGTCTTTTTTAAAGCTCATGCCCACCTTTCCTTTGCACCTTTCGTTTCTTTTGTTGCTCCTCATCCTTTCATTCATCCTGAACTCTGAGATCCGGCTTACATAATGAACTCCCATCTCCTCTGCGTCCGTCTTATGTGCTATAATGAGCCATCTTGTTTGCAGGAGTGAATGTGCAGAGGAGCAGGGGAAGGATGGAAGTATGAAAGCCACAAAGTGTGATCCCTGGAGACGGTCTTGTACCATTATGTTAATGGTGCGCCACTGCAGTCTGATGAGGGCCAGCTTCAGAAGAGCATGGCACATTACTTAAACAGGCAAAGAAGTAATCTGATGCTGCCTGGTGTGGTTTAACATAAGAATAGCAGGATGCTTTGTTGTTTAGCACATGCATACATAAGTAAACTT